>NQIM01000187.1:0-70427 GCA_003426235.1 Xylaria polymorpha | reverse complement strand
TCTTGGTCCCGCCAGGGTGTGTGGATATACTGAACCATCGTATCTTGTAGGATGGGAATTTAAAATTGATACTGGTAGAAGAGAGTCGAATTCGAAATTCGAGAACGGAGGGTCCGATGACGAGAGGTCGAGACCCTTTTTTTCTCTCTTTCTTTTTCCCGCTGTTATTCGCCTATCGGACCTTTGCTCGCTTCGATTTAGCCTTAGACTTTTCTTCCTACGGCGTCGTCCTGTAAGAAACTGCGGACAAGGCTGGGTGGATAAAATGAATGTTGTCTAGGTATATTATCCCGTATCCGACGAATGATGGTCGGCTGTCGAAGATATTCAAAATTTTGCTAGGCGGCCCACAAGGTGGTACCACAAATATTGGCTAGGAAATGCTCTGTTCGAAAGTACCTAGCGTGGGTGCACTATCATCACTAGGTACATACATGTAGTGAAGCAAATACCTACTACATACGGGCTACCTCAAGTACCTACCTAATTCATACTTATGGAGAAGGGATTGGCGCCTTCTCGTCACGTTTGTCACAGTCTCGAATCGCATAATCTACAGTAGCTTATACTGGCATGGCATTAGGTAGTGAGGTTAGCTAAGAATGGTGCTAGATACCTACTGTATACTACTTATAGTGCTCAGCTGGACTCAACAGCCACTGTACTGTACTGTGCATGCTAGCACATCAGTTGATTAAGTACTGTGTAAGTGATAATAGTTCGTACAGTACTATACGTATTTAGCATCCATGATGCTTGGTCTCAAACTTCGAGCCTCAAAAGTTTGTCTTAAGAGATTATACACAATAAATCTACTACCTATACTGTACTTATAACCGCCATAAGGAAGGCATAGTTAGTGTATTAGGTACTGACTTGCCTACGGCTGAATGTTTAGCCTTTGGTTCGATAGTCAGACGTACCGTGTATATATGGTAATACTTTGCCATGCCAAGTCTCGGGTTGTTGGGTGGTAAGGAGCATTACCTACAGCATTTTCTGTATGAACTATTGGACGACACCCAGAGGCGTCCTGACTTGCTCTTTCCGTGAGACGCGCGGACGCCCACATGTCCTAAAAGCATACAGTACATACGAGCCGCCACGTGGGCCAGGGTGCGCGAGCCAAAACGTCTGTAGTGTGCTGCGGTCGAAGGACCGGTCTGGGTGGGTAGGCGGCATAAAAGTACATGAAGGGTCCAGAGGGGCGTCAAGCTCCTTGCTTGCTTAGGCTCTTGATGTCGACCGTGCGCAAGACTACACTACAGTAGGACGCTTCACGATGAGACTTGGAGTGGACGGTTACAGCAATTCTGTAGCAGCTCGCAGGGATTCGGCAGGCATAAGTATGTATACGCTGAGTGAGAATCCTTGCAGGGTTATCAAGGTCCATTCAACGGTACTAGTTAGTGATTGGGAATAGTTTACACCGAATCATGCAAGTTCATGCAATGGATGCTCGGTTGAATTTTGGTTGAGTGACTTATTAACACTGCTCGGAAAGCCGTTTATATCCTCCATGAAGAATGTATGTCTTGGCAGCCATGAGTATACCTAACCGACAGTAGAAACATGTAATCGAATTAACTCCTTGTAGTTACTGTATAACAGGAGGCAAGGATAGTGCTAATTAGGTAGTCGCTGTACAGCCTAGCAAGCTGTCAGTACATACAAGGTCTTCAAGCCGGCTATGGGTTTCAATAGCTGTGGTTCTTATTTAAGTCTTAGGTTAGTCTAGTGTGGGGTGTTGGCGTTACGCCCCGAAACTTTGGTGAATGTGCGCTGCTTATCTAAATAGTGGCGTCAGTTGGCGGTCAACTGAGGACGGGGATGAGGATGAGGAGGGGGCGGGGCAGGGCAGGGCAGGGCAGGGCAGGGTAGGGTGGATGGCGGGGTTCAAATGGTCCATATCTGTAAGAGAGGCCTGACATGGGAAGAGGAATAATAATTCAAGGTGCAAATGTAATGGGCACTAAACAGCAGAAAGAGGGAAGGATGCGTCATGGATTGGTGCTAGGCCATGTTCAAATGCATTGACGCATCCCCGGAAGTTGTACGAATGACCATGGTTGGTTCCGAACGCGCTTAGTGCTTGGCGGCCGGTGCCTGTGATGGAGTATTGTCGCTCTCAGGAAAACTCGCAAAGGGGGCAGGTTCGTGCTCGGGAATCTTGATCCTTGCTAAGTATGTACTGTAGTGTAGTATTCGCTTTTTGGTGCCGGTTCAGCTACCCTCTGCTTCGCAACAAAGGATCAGACAGCAAAATGACCTGTGACAGCTACTTAAACGAAACAACCTGCAAGTACTGTGCACATGTGACGCAAGCGGTACTGTACTTAGAGTAGCATCTCATGCAACCTGGGATTAGGTACAATACGGTAGGTATACTGCTGCACATCGAGCTGACAGCGTGGCGAGTATGGATATTGTTCCGTATTGGCGTTCATCAGGTGGACCGATGAGCCGGGATACAGACCAAATGTATTACCGGGTCAATGCCTCCAGGTTCGAGTTGGGATGCACACAGTAGGGTACGGAGTACACGCGAGAAAGGAAAGTGTGTGCACCGATGCGTCGATGCGTCCAGATGGGTGGATGGATGGATGGATAGATGGGCCAGGTCATCAGCCAGCGTATGCATTTGGGCGTTGTAAATCAAGAGTGTACTGTACTGTATGTAGTGCTGATACTACGTAGTAGAGGACAGTAGCGTTATGAAAGGCCCAGTTCGAGCGAGCAACTGTTCGGCTACGGCCGCGAAAACAGATGCGGGAAAGACTTACGTTCCGGACGATACAACGCTCAATGCTTAATGGCATCAAGGACAAAATGGCTGGCTAATATAACAAAACAGCACGTGCGAAACACTGACCCCCACAGGTCGCTGAGGCCTCTTGGACGAGTGAGAAGGAACAGAATAGTGGGTATCCTGTTTGGTTACAGCCCTCAGCCCTGGTTAGGTAGTCGTCAAGGAGCCCTTGCAAATAGTGTGTTCTGGAAAAGACCGGGGGCGTTGAGCAAATAAAAAGAAAAAGTGCTATACCTAGTCAGAAAACAAGAATAAAAAGGCAACGGAACGAAGGGGTATGTCTAGTATCCGTACAGTTTAATACCGGGGTATACGCATAACAGCCCGACTTATATCGTAGTGTAATGTAAAGAAGCGCTACATCTGACCCCAGTCGAGTGCAGAGGCTCGGAATCGCTTCCATAGGATCCCCACAGAAAGTGTCTAGGGTGCTGTACACTACGAATACACTACTTTTCCAAGAACTTGGGAGGGCAAACAACAATGAAGAAAGGAAAACAACCCCTGTTGCTCCATACTAGTATAGGTACACTACGAGTAGTGTATTTGGGAGTACATACGCTTCCCCCACTAGGTATAGGTACTACAACTAAAGCATCCGCCGAGTAGAGGAGCCTTTGAGCTAATACAAAAGAATGGTCTCAAAGACCCCTGGCAAGGGTATTAACTATTATGTAGCAGACCGGGGATTTGCTGTGGGTACGTACCTCATAAACATCGCCTCATCATGACTGGGATGTATAGTACTGTAAGTATATGAGGTACTGAGCTATGTTACTCGAGTACGTTATTGTTAACCTGATCAACATCACTAGCTGCAGCGCGGCTTATTTTATAGTAAAGTCTAGAGATTGATTAGGTAGGCATAAGTTGCGTTTCTTATTCCGTGCTACGCAACCGACCGATGGGCGACCTGTCACATACAGTCAGTAGTACATTCTTTACAGATTTGATGCGGGACCCGGTTTCCGCAAACCGTTGTCAACCGCTGTTAATGCCTTCACGATGCACAATTACGGAAAGATGACAACATTACGTGTTTGAACTGTTGGAACTTGGAAAAGATTTGATCAGAACAGTTTTCTTCATTTTTTTCTCCGTACCTAGGATACAGTTGGCATGTTCCATCGCAATACCAATCTGACCCGGTAGGTTTCTTGAGAATTTTACGATTTTGGGTATATACAATCGCCGCCTTTCATCTTCTAGTGCCAGAGTGTTGTCATGGGCGCAGCAGAATAACAACGTTGTACGTCGGTTTCTTTCATATCCAAGTCTGCTGTGCCGGCGGTGACTCTGTGCTTTCGGGCTCATCTCCCTGATCCTCGTCATCGGCGTCTTCTTCAGCGTCTTCGTCGTCCGTAGCAGGGGGCTCCCATGCCTCTTCCAGTTTCCACCCTTTGCCACTACGATAGGTTGTGCCTAACAACTGCGAGGTCGTCATGCGGTAATGATCCAATTCTGGGTCTGTATCCGCCTTGCTTGGTAGATCGTAAAGGCCCATCCCAACCAGTATTTCCCCCTCTTCCTCTTCATTCTCGGGTTCATCAAGTGGTTGAAATGGTATCGACTCCTCCGATGGTACTGCTTGGATTTGCTGCAGTCCCAGGCACTCGTCTGGAGTGGGGGGTGCTGTACAGGACTGTAATTCCTGAGGAGAATAAGTGTGCCAGTCGAAAGACGCCTGGTTGTTGTACGCTGGAAAAGGCTCAAGGGTATCAGGGCTTCCACTTTGGCCGAAGTAGTTTGATGGTACATGTGCCGTTGGAATCCATGATTCTGATATGTATGCCGGCATTGCAGTCGACTGGCATGTTGGGCCATATGGAAATATCAATGGGGAGAACCCAGAGGCTGGGGAGGTGTGCCCAGAATATGCTACTGGTGTCGGTGGTAAATTTTGGTACCCAGTGAAGCATTCCTTTGCGTGATACGGTGCTGGCATAGCCGTGGCGAACTGGCTGAAGTCGACTTGGGGCATTTGCATGTGCATCTGCTGTGTATCTGGAAGATGCGAGCTCGGATGCCAGCTAACAGGACGGCTATTCCGCTTGGTTTGGTCTTGATGGGTCGTATAGAATGATGAATTCTGAATTTGTTGCTGTAAAGCTTGGTCCAGAGCTTGCTGGCGCCGCCGAGCTTGGTTGGTATCGTTCATCATAGTCCTTCTTCTAGCCATCATGGTCTGCGGGCTGTTGTTGGCGCTACTCGGCTTCACCACCCGCATGGCACCTGGCGTCCTTTGTCCATTAGGGTGACGAGATACCCTACGGGATGAGTCTGGGAAAGTTTGCTGCTGTCTGAACGTGTCGTCTAATATCGGATGGTTTGTATATGTGAGCGGTGTGATGTGTGGTACGTTTGCCCCAAAGCTTGAGGACATCATCTTGTTGGCAGCCGGCTTTGGGCAGCTAGTCTTGCTAGTAGAACCCGTGTGCTTCTTCTAAAGTAGAGTAGAGATTATATGAAGAGGAAGCAATTACGGGAAGAAGTGCGGTAGAGGCGTGAGTAGTTATGTAGGTATGGGAAAACAGAAAAGAGACGTCTCAGGCTAGTCAGTCCAAGAATGTTACATGTTTGATACCAAGGAGTCGACTACTAGGTATGTATAAAGAATACACTAGATGGGTCGTGGGGCAAAGCTCTTCACAGTGAAGCGGCATCAAGGCGGATTATATTGGGGTGGTAGGGCCGAGAAGCGATACTTTTTTAGAGACATTGGCCGCTTTGGCATGTGTATGCAAGTGAGCGTGTGCTCATGTGTCTGCTTCACCTGTATGACGGTTCGTCGGGACATTTCTTTCTGCGTCATGGTTCCGGCAGGGATCTGACAGATTGCTACTAATACTGAGTAGGTCAGAAAAGGATTCTGCTTCATTGTGCGCGCGGTCCATGGCCGGGGACGGGTGGATTTGGCGATGGTAGCGTTGGTGTAGTGGATTTGACTGGGGGAGGTTGCAAAAAAGGTCTTTCAACGTTGATGGCTCGCATTCAAGGCCATTCAAGGTTTGCTCCGTACGGAGAACGTGCAGCACCCACCCCAGGCCCTAGTCGGTCAATCAAAGGAACGAGTTTGGAAACAGTCGACAGGACAAAGGCATTCCCTGCTGGCGGATCCCTGGCCCCCAACGCCTCGTTACCTTTCCGTGCGAATGGCAAAAGGCTCAAGCTAAAACTAGCGTCGGTAGCGTGGGACCAAGGAGGAGGGCGGAGGTTGGCGGGGACAGGTACGTACTGTACTGTAGGTACTGCACTGCTATACAGTACTGTAGTGTACAGTACAGTAGGTGCTGTACTGGATATGGATAGCGCATGCATCTGCTGGAGTCTGCACTGCACCCAGGTCTGCACCACGCTAGCCTAGCGCAGGTGGGATGATGGGCAATGGAACAGGGGCCGTGTGCCTATCACCTGGCGTCGCGTTCCGTTGGCAGACCGTTGGCTTGCCGACCCAGTCAGGAGAGGTGTGTCATGAGACGCTGGGGCGTGCAGGTCGCGACTCAAGCGGCCATCACTTGCCGTTCTTTGCCAAAAATATAAGGAGCCACCACACTACATATTTCGGTAACGCTAGGAACGCTAGGCACGCTTCTAACCCGAGGGCGGGTTCCATCACAAAGGTAACCCTGGGAGGTGTCCATTTGACTGGCTTCAGCATGCAGAGCCCCTGTACTTACAGTAGGTACCTACTGTAGTGTACGCGGCGTAGGCGTAGGGGCCGTCACATCGAGACGTTGCCAGGTTGCCAGGGAGCCTTTCGGCCTTTCCTTTCTGTGGTGTACCTGAACCCGGATGTCTTTATGCTGAATCCGTGCCTAGTGAGAAGCGGCTTACCGGGGACGAGATCAGATTACGATGCTACCACAGTACATATCATGCACTCAACAGGACGGGTAAAGAGGCCGCACACGGATGCCTTGATTGGCCATTGCGGTAGTAAGTGCTACTGTACTACTTGTACATACTGTAAGTAGGCACACATACTGTAGGTAGTATGCCGCCACCACTGAAAGCGACTGGCGAATTGGCTGGCGTGCGTGGGTGCTACTAGTCTGATTGCAGTATATAAATTGTAATAAAGGTACCCGTGGACCTGAGCAGCGCATAGGATGCCCAGACTTCCGCCCAGGCAATGGTTCTGGTATAGCCCTTGTCTAGATAGACCCGAAGGCGTGTTGGCAAAGCCTACTCTAGCTTTAAGCTGACTGCGCCAAACAAACAAGGGCATCCGTCCATGGATTTTCAGAGCTAGAAAACGCCGGCGACGCTTGTAAGAGCCCGTGAGGCGGATGACTTGTTTTTTTTGTTGTTGGAATGGAACACAAATGAGGGCACAGTAGTTTTGGGCAGTCCAGGCTTCGGGAGTGTGCCATGATGACTTCTTGGTTGGCCTTGTTCACTCTTGTTCATTATACGCATAGTCCCCTAATCTTTCTTGCTGCCCAGAAATGTATCATCAACATCAAACTTGAATACAACGTACATAGCAGCGTTCGCAGGTTCGCGAGGCACGCGCTATCCAGTATAGTGCACTACTGCACGGGCCAGAATGCAGTTGGTTCTCAGGTCATGCCAAATTGGTCCTCTTTTTTTTTTCTTTACCGGACAGGATCCCATCTCCAGCCCACCGATCCATGCCCGCTTGGGAGACCTGGCTTTGGTCTGTTTCGACTGCATGCAACTACTGTAAGACACATACTTTGTATTTTGCTCCCGTTTGGCGCGTCCTATGATTACGAATTCTCTACCAGCTGCCAGTGGGAACCCCACAAGGTCACGCTTTAGGAATATGTTCTTTCTTTCGTAGACAATGCCTCGTCAGTGGCACAGATTTAGGGTGGCACTACTGCTACAGTACGGGGAGATGGAAGGTCAGCAAACCAAAAGTGACAAAGAGACAGGATGGGACACAACGGGCAGCCAAAGTTTGGCTAAGCGAAAAACTTCTGCATGAGTGGATTATCGACTTCTACTATACTAGGGAGTCAGTCCACCATGGATATTGGAGAGGAGGAGCCTGGGCCGACCTTACGATCGTACTCCTTGAAACGATCCGAAGATCCAAAGTACGGCAGGTTGGTATAGTAGGGTTTGATTAGTTCCTACGTAACGGGAGCACGAGAGACAAGGCCCCCGGAATCCAGGCCATTGCAGCATCACACGTAGGTACTGTGGTGTACCCAGTATCCGAGGCTGCCAGCTCGTGTGCCATGAAACATATGCCGCTTCTGGGGCGGCTAGAGACAAGAAGGTAGGTAATAGCAGGTGGTCAGCTTCACAAGGTTACTGCTTATGCGAAGCCATTCCAGTCCTACTGTACCAGTATGTGCTACATATAGATAGTTAACTCGGATGGTGTTGGGCTAATAATGACTCCACGGTTCCATAGTCACAGGCGCCACAGCCAGTGCTACCATAGTACACTGCCTACGCTAACCTACCTAGTCTAGTGTCCACTATGCGTACATGATGAAATTTGTTCACGTAAAAGTTGGGTTGACCTCCACGTTTGGGTTCGGTTCCTTGACTACAGTGAGAGGAACCGTGCGTAAATACTTGGCACTATATAGATGCCTCAACTCCCAGGTAGGTAGTTAGTGCTGGTCAACTTGGTGTGGTACGGTGCACAATAAGTCTCACTTACTGTATTTGTGCCGATTATTCAGGGACTTGAGAGATCTCGAATCGCTCACACATACATACTTTAAGTAAGAAGCATGCCCTCTTGGCAAAAGATGCCGATGCCTTGCATCAGTATAACTAAAAAGACATTGCTATGTTTGTGGTTTCTTAGCGCTTAGCAAGAAGTACTCTTTGCTTTGGCCTGTTCTTGTTTGCAAAAACAAATAGCTTGGCATAAAGTTTAATTGAAGCTGTTCGGCCTTTTTCTCAAGGCTGTACTCCGTACTTGAGTAGAAATATAATTTCCAGACCAGAAGCTCCACGTCAACACTAGGTAAATTCCATATTGTTGCGGTGACTACTATCAAGTCGTACACTAACGAGCCGTTGAAACTTTCAGGAGTACCTAGTCTACACTATTGTACCGTGGTACTAAAGGTATCCTAATAAGTCACGTCAGCTGGTCGGTCTACAGTAGACTAAGGTCGCTACAGTAGACATTTATTGATCGTAGGTGTCGATCATTTTATTACTAAGTGCCGCCTACGTCGTGCTTGGTCTTAAGAGACGTACGGAGCTAGAGTAGCATCAAGAGTTGTCCCCGGAATAATGCGTTTGAAAGCTTCGGCTTTGACCATCGAACAAGCACGTGAGGATCTACACGGTAGAACAACAACCACGGTAAAATAATGCAAAGTGAGCATATCAGTACGGACGAGCTACCATGTACATCCGGAATATCAAACGCATCCCACTCGTCCGGCCATCTACTCAAGGTAGGCGTGTGCATAGAGTGAAGTCACCTGCCCAAGCTAATGTGAATCCCAAAGTTATCAACTTTGTCTTATGCAGCGGGACTCACGGGTATGGCAAGCCATAATTGGTCGCCGAGTAATGCACATGTAGGATTTCTTATGAAGATGGGGCCCGTGTTGGTGTATAGTCCTGGTATACTATGTAATGAAACCCTCCTAGTTTAAGTCATCAACTTGTCGTAAAGGCATCATGAATCACACAATTTGCTAGACCACCTACACGTACGTACGCCTCTTTTGCATCCTCGGAACTACGGTAAGTTGCCGTTCAACGCAGGACCAGGGCAATGTACAGGAGACGTGCATTAGTTTAGCATGTCTGACTTACAGCACACAGTACTTACTGTCTTGTACCTACTGGTATGTAAGCCACAAATTAAGGAAATACTTAGTATATACTGTAAGAGGGACGAAAAATAATCTATTTACAATTCTATTCTATTATAAAACTTAGGTAAGTGAGGCAAAGGATAATAGAGAAAGCTCCATTCATTGTGCCTGCTTATAATCTTCTACCCCCATACGAAGGGCATGATGTATAATATACACATGACAGGGTTACAGTGGTAACCTAACTTTCTATTATTTGACGATCCACTCATGTAGATGGTACTTATCTGACACGAGACCAGCAGCATCTCATCTTGCTTATATACCTACATAGTATGCCTAGGCCGAGGCTTGATCTGCTCCTCGCACATCGAACTAACCAGGGGAAGCTGCTACTCTCACTTCGCTAAGCAAACTGAATATCACAGCCTCGCAATATCCACAGTATCTGGTTTCCGTTTTGTCCAAGCCAGGTAAGCCGGGACTTTAGCCAGGGGTTCCAAAGTGTAACTGTCTCATTTGCATTTGCATTGCTGCCATGGCGCATTCATTAATAGAGGCGATCGCGGCGCAGCTAGTGGTGACGGATCTCACAAAGGATATGCTGACAGGTGATAAGTTGTTTACGTGTCTCTTTTTCATGACACAAGGGACTGCCGTGGACATGATTAGTCGGTGTAGTCTCCAGGTTGCCCAGATATCAAGCATTAGCCCCTGACCAGCCGGTACGGGTGGAATGTTGCGCTGTTTAACCCACCTAATGTAGTTATGCTCATCTCTATCACTTTGAGTTGTTATTACGCGGATACTATAGGTTGTTCAGCATTTCAAATGTCAGGCGCATCAGCTGCATGCCCCCTTGAGATTGAGATGCCAACATCGCTCGCTCGGGCAAACACATACGAAGGATGCCTGTATCTTGAGTTGCCGAGTAGTGGCTATGGCAAATGTCTACTACACTACTACTGCTTCAACCCTGATCCGAACCCTGATTGGTTCCTTTATACAGTACAGCTGCCCCAACAAGCCAATAATCCTGGTGCTTCAACCACGCTAAGTCATCCACCATGGATGAGTACCAGCAATATAATAATTCTAGTAAACAGCTACTGTAAGTACTCTGTAGAGTTATATACGTCTGCTCACTTATTTAGTAGCTACCCTTGAGTACTCTATCACTGCTTATACTAGTAGGTATCACTAATACTAGCAACAGATATTTAGTCTTAAAAGCATGGAGAATTAAACGCCGAATTGTTTACAGCTATAAATATATACCTGAATAGCAATCTATTAAGTTTCAGTAGAGCAGGGATTCACACTACTATCTGAAATGCCTGGTTCAGTTGTACCTGGTAGGTATGTGGCTAAGGCTAGATCCCTCCTGTACCTAGGTTGACGTTCCTTTACTCAAATACTGCTAAGTAGGTACTTACTCCCAGGACAATATACTATGTAGAAATATCGGATGCCGTGTAGCACAGTCTTAAACCATTCAATGTTGGTGCCTGACATTGGTACCCCATAACTTCCACCATACCTAGGTACAACAGAAGTACTCAGGCATTACTATTCCCCTGCATGTGGATTTTTAGTTGAGTTCCAATACCTACCTATTTATGTCCCTATCTTCTTAGTTCCAACCACATCATAGCATTACAGTACTTGCTGTATTATTGTAGTATGTACAGTGGTATGTGGCTTGCAATAAAGCACGCGCATCTTTCGGCTTTTACCCATCGACAGCATATATCTACTGTAGGTAGGTAGTATACTGTAGTGTTGTATACCTACAAGTCCACAAAAGTCAAAGGGAGTAGTATAGGTAGGAGTGGGCCGTTTTCAGGCAGGAGGCTGAACATTGTCGAGATCAAACACACCCTCATCTTTACCGTTAGCCTTGGCGGTGGATAGGGTACCAACGGAGCGATCAGATGCTACTGGTGCTGATAGGAAGTCCAGCTCAAGTACAGAGCGAAAAGCGGGACCTTGACGATCTCCCTTGACAGATTAGGTACACTACCTACTGTATGTATTCGTACACTATCTAATACCTACTGTACAATGCTGTACACCAAGTACCTAACAGTATAGTAACCGTCGCCTCTACGCCCATTACACACCATGCCAGCACTTACTACAGTACATAACAGTACAGTACCTATGTAGGTCCTTGTTAAGTCCTGGCTGAACGCCAACACCCTCAGACAGCCAATAGCGGCTGAATCCCATTTCCTTGTCCGGTCGCCCTTTACAGTACACACTACAGTACTTACCCACCGGGTACATGCGGTACTATGAACCATCTAATGTGAAAGTGGCATTGTCCGGTACCAGACTCCCTAAAATGTCTTCAGCCCCTCGCCTCTCATTCATCACTGCAGTATGATGATACAGCGTGACCATAACTACTGTACAAAGCAGTCAGTGTCAGCGCGCGAAGCAACTGTCCAAAACAGTCGGATGAATTGAACATATGGTGTACAGCACGTACGTACGTAGCATACGTACAGCCGGATAGCACTCGCAACTTGAACACTATAGCGGGCCAAGCAGAATCGCATCACCGGCTCTCCACTACGTATCACTCCAACTACTGTACCTAATCTCGATGATTGGCAATCTAAAATATCATGCTCCTGCAGGCAGGTTTGGTCCAGCTAGATCTCGTCCGCTGCCAGTCCCCGCAATGGCGCGGCGACCCCTACACACCCATCTTCATTCAGCAACGGCATACGACGCTTCCTTGGGCTACCTAAGTGACATACACTACACTACAATACCAGGCCTGCTACAATACCTACCAATACTAATACCTTCTAGGTATCCAAGAGTCCTGCCCAGCGCAGTATACAAGATATAACAGCCCCTCTCCCCCACCTAAGGTCGCCAACCCCGAGTACCCAGGTAGTGTAAGTATAGTACAGTGTCGTGGTGCCGCCATGGGTGTGATCAATTCTTTTCCCTTGAGTGCTGTAAGGCAGGTACTTAAGTGGTGTCCACTGACTTATGTATAAGCAGTGAGTTTTCTTGGCACATGACCTTACGGAAGCGTCAAGCGGTCACATTCGACAATAGTTTCTCCAAGACAAAAACATATAGGTACTTAAAGAGAACCGCCGGGGTAGACCCATGGAATTGGCGGGTAGACATGCCCCCTCTAGACCCCGTGTGGTGAGCGCCAGGCGGTTTGACCACCAGTTACCCAACAGACAGCCCTGGGGTAAGATTTGTCAGTTCTCCTAATCCTAGACACGATAACACACGACTCAAGGCCTGGCTCAAGGCCAGTCCGTACGTATAGACCAGTACCAGGTGTTGCGTCATGATTAGCGCCGCCATCCGCGATCGAGCGAACGATGCCGAAGGGCCGGAGCTCGCTTTCTAATATAGATGTAGGTGTGCATACTACTTAATATGTTCACCAATGGACAGTCGACTCTCTGTGTATGTAGCTAAATCCCCTTTTAGCATGGCTAACCGCAGGATTACCAGCCCTTATACCTACAGTACCCATGCACCAACACCTCTTCCCTGAAAGTTATCGTGACTCGCCCTTGCTTTTAGTAGGAGGCCGAAGACGATGATCATCATGCTAAAGTCTGATGCAATAGAAAAGTTTAGGTTGTATTCCGATCCTCGCAGCTGGTTGCCCTTCAAAACACTCCCTGGCATCGTCGATGATGATCACCAAGAGGCAGAGTATCGTATCGGTCCTAAGGGATCATACTAAACTTCAGGGATCTCCTATTCAGCTCATCTCTACCTGATCTTACAGGTGCCCCAGCAGTGCGCTCATCACCGATCAGCCCGTGTCGCCGAGTTTCCCCCTACGGCAAATAGCACGGTTAGTGGAGAGTATAGCGGCTCCCGGTGTTCCTATTGACGGTGCCTAGTCCCCTTTGGAGCGTCTTTGGGGGTCTCGGAGGGCTGGGTGCGTGAAAGAGCATGATGAAAAACCCGTGCCACGTACCTAGGATGGATATGGTCCTGCTGTGCAGCGGGATCCTTCTCATCAGATATGGTGTCGCAGCCCTAACTGCCCATTTTCCTTTATCTCGGCCAGCCCAATTGCAGGATAGCTACAGTTCTCGTCCATCCATTACAGTACGCCCACCCATGCTGCATGGCCCCGGTATCTTACTACAGTATGGTTCCCATACTAGTAATTACCACCTCCCTGAAGCTCGCGTCCCCCCGCGTACTGTAGGTACTCTCGCCACTACAAGTATGCGACTATATGTAGGCGCTATAACGTCGGTCACTGATCCACAGAGTCTCACCGCTTATTACAGTATTATCAGACTAACGTGATTTCCGTGCGATTCGCCGAGTGCCACTTGGTCCCATCCACATGGTTTCGGGGCGTTTTATTTTTGTTGTCACAGGAGCGCCAATGCGCGTATTTCCTATTCCATACAGCATACAGCAACACCTACACGTACGGAAGGTGATCCTTTACCTAGCAGTCCTGTTCTACATCCCTCACACGCAACGAGATCACATTGACACTTGGTCTTTCGCTACCGTTTCTCTGCACTCTATGATGTGTGATTACAGGTTGATTATGCGAGCACCCCACCCATCAGACCTTAGAATGCTTGACGCCTACAGGATGCCTGCCCACAGCATAACCTCGAGAATCCCGACAAAACAATCAATCGTCAATCACCGGCGCTACTTGTTGCAGAGCGGCTAGGTTAGGTAGTTTCTTGCAAAGGCCATATATGCAGGCTTTATCCACAGTCTCGAGCCATCATTTGTCCACTTCAACCCTTGCCACCGCCAGGCAACTTGTGTGCCTTGAAACCAAGCTCGTTAAATCCCTCTTGCTGGACCTTGCAGGTAGCCAAATGTACGGCGAAGCTAAGTTTTGTCCAGTTGTCCCAGTCGTAATCATGCTGAAGGAATCCGAATAAGATCCCCGCGATGAACGTGTCACCCGCCCCAACAGTGCTATCACAGTGATGTTATTAGTCTACACGGCTCTACTTGTTCGCTTTGGTTCATGTTTAACGTTTCCTAAGAAAAGCGATAGGTGCAGTACGGCGGGGATGGTCTGACCTACTCAACGACACGAATCGTATGGCCCGGTTGAGTCGCCGAGCAAGACACAGTGGTTCCATCGGGCGACGAACAGGCCGCTCCTTGTGCACCCCACGTACAGAAGAGATAGGACCTGCAATCGTCATCCAAGTCAATACTGGTCTGATGCAACAGTTCATAATCAGTGTCAACGACCGATGCAACTCACCCCTTCCGGGCTTTCGCCGATTGGGCATGAAGACATTCCTCGGCACTCGTGTATGAGTTACTCTGTATAGTTCAGCCATAATCGAGTCCAATCAGTTGCTCGAAGCTTCTAGGGGTAGACTGTACCTCAGCCCAGCTGCGCGAGAAGAAGACCACATCTGCCTCAGCCACCAACCTTTCTAGCCCCTCGCGACCCGGCTTCTCTATCTCAACACTCACTCTCGTCTTGGGCTTTGACCTCCTCAGCCACTGTATGCACTGCAACGTCGTCGCTGGAATTCGCCCCTGTTGCATGTCTCAGACCATCATCGTGCTTTACTGAACCCTTTCATACTGCATGCAATGTTGAGTCAATCGGTTTGCGTACCTCAAAGTGGAACCACGACGCATCCTGGCCATCCACACTCTCGGCGGCTGTGACAAACTCGTGAAATGTCATTTCAGCCACTACAACATCCGCAGTTAGTTATCGCCATTTTGAGGGTGATCCCGAACCGCCTTGGAGGTGGAGCAAGCTTTTAAGATACGGTGGTGCCCCCAACAGGAACCTATGTACCTTGGACAAGGGCAACAGGGTGAAAGAGGATGACTCTTAGGATTACTTACATTCATTATAGTTGACTAGTGTGCGGCTTCCAGTTGCCGCGCTACGGATAATGTAGCTACTAGCCGGCTGTTCGTTCTGGTCTCGGAAAATGCATATCGAAAAGTCTACAGGCGAGCCCACTCCAAAGGATTCAATGATTTGCGCCGTGGCTGGCGCGTTGCGAGACGGCAAGCATGTCACTAAGTATGGTTTAACCCTGACCCTTTCGTGATCACCTTGCTCTTCCCGGAGAAACTGTTGGAGAACCTCAAGGGTATTTGGGCAGTTACCACCCCGGCGAACTTGGAGGCTCGAGGCACGTAATTTCGAATCCTCCTCCGGATAATGGGGCACGCTGCAATACGCAACGATGAGTAATCGTACGCAATAGGGATACAAACATGCCAGCTAATATAAAAGTATGCCTCCTGGGAACAGAGAAAACATACCTAAGGATAGTGTCGAGGTAACAAGCCCCGACACAAACTAGGTTTATGGCCATATTACACCAGTATCAGAGCAGTTCCAGTCCCACGCTGTCGGATCAGGGCACGGAATGATTCGCGCGAATGGATACCGGTGTCGTAGTTACGCTGCCAACTTTACCCCTAACACAGAATCTGATTTCGGTACTTGGAGAAAATGTCTCCTCTAAGACATGTGATAAGCCAGACCTTTTTCTGGGTCGATGCTAGGTAGTGTACCGGTATGTAACGGACACTTCGGTCTAATCAATATAAAGGAAGTAAAGCGGACGTTCGGTGTCATACGTGATCAAAAATAACATAGTTTGTGGAACACCATGTTTGCCATTGATGGCACCTAATAATGAATGGTCAAGGGATGATTTCCCATTGCCCGTGACAGACAAGACCCAGCCGAGGATGCAACCGAATCTGTAGGTCCGCATCCATCCACCTAGGTATGTACTTAGGTATATAGGTATTTATTCCGTTACACCTAGAATCCCGAGTCTCGGGTTTATTCCGTTATCTAACGTATCCGATAAAGCACTACCTACATACCTACCCGGGCCACCTGCTCCCGAGGTGCCCCCTCTCATTTCGATATTAGACCGAATGGGCGCATTTTAGACTTCAAAGCCATGTCCAAATCATGGCCTTTTACTCGTATACCTACTGCCTGCCTAGCACCTTTCATATCTCCATACTACATCGTGCGGATTGGCTGCATCCGAAGTGTTAACAGAGATATAGTAGATGATGGTATTTACGCACGTTCGCTTACTCTGCATCGAGCAACTCATTGCTACCATACCTTAGACTCTCTCATACCTACGCAAAGCTTGGTTCGCAACTATCATCATTACGACCACTGCCACTGCCACTAAGTACTGCGACAGTCCCACCCAAGTCGGCGAAAGGACGGTGCCGCAGGTCCCCTAATTGGCCATTCTCGTTCCCTACTCCCGTAGCATTCGTGGCCGCCCTCCAGGCCGAACAACACACGAGTGTTATTATCAATTACGTATGGTTGCACGGGGCTTCTCAAGTTCCCGAGTCCGTTCGTGAAAAGGCCGCGCCATGGACCACGTTGATGTAGGGATGTCGGGGAACTGTCTCATCGGTTCTGCGGCTTTTCGCCACATTCATACCTACACTGCGACCTAACCTTTGAAGGGCCGGAATTGGCTATATCGAAGAGGCGTGGTACTATACTATACACCCTGCTAACAACCGGCTTTCTTTGGTTTGGCGGCAAGGCTTCGGTAACCGTGTTCTTCTTGCTTGAATTACTTGGCTCTTCGTCATAGGCCCTGCTCTAACCTGTGTATCTGGCCTACTCAACATCATGCTGCCTGTAGTAACAAAGTAACATTAGGTACGCGCTTGGAAGTGGCCTACATCGTAACCTTCGCTTACGACTACTCCCCGGTATAGCGGTCGTACTACCGCATAGCTCAAACTGTTCTGCGTAGCCTTGTAACGCGCACTATCTGTCAATATCAACGTTCACATGCCAAACGTGTGGCTTCCTGGGGATACCTGGAGAGCGCAGCTGAGAAACGAGCAGAAGTTTCTAATACCCCTTTTAACTCTAAAGAGAGCTCCTGCTCTTAAAGTTGCCATGAGAAACGAGACATGCACCCATCAGGGCATCTACTCATTTTTCATAGACATTGTGGAAGCGACACGTCGTCTACCGCTTCTTATCAGGGGGTAACGCAGAATGTTGCTCCTCGTTTGCAAGCTTTAAACGGGAAACTCTACAAGTTTGTGTTGCAGCGGCCAACTCCAGCTAGCATCGATCCTTACCGTTAAGCTTCTCAAGGATCGTGCCGGCCGAGAGATGAAGTCCTGAAATAAATACATGACGACGTGGAACGCCAGGGAAAGCGACTCTTCGGCGATGGTTTCTGGCCTTTGCAAGCTTGCTTAAGAAAGTTATTGCAAGATACGGATGTTTATATTGCCCAATATCATCAAGAGCCTTACCAATCGTCCTTTGAGCCCCGTAGTCTTTCCAAAATAAACCTTCAAATGAAAGTATATCTATTTTTGTCTTGGAAAATGTTTTATTTTAGGGAGACAGATCAGGGAACTGTGCTGATAGCATACCGCCTATAATGTCGTCTATGATGTCGTCCTCGGACTCGTAGCCAGACTCAGCTCATTTCGGGGAACTCTATTTTATTTTACCGTCAAGTTCGACCGATGAGACTAATAATAAGGTGTCCGCAAGGCACCACTGAAGTTCTCTCTCGGCATATACAAGGGCGCCCTCGTCTGGCTCTGCCCACTAGACGTTTATCAGATTATTCTCGGCCAGATCATTCATACCAAACATCCTTTGCGTCATCCTTAACCATATCTTCACGATATCTCTAGAGAAAAGAAGACCGCAATGAAGGTTCTCCTTCTACAGATTGCCGCGGGCCTCGCCCTGCTCTCAAGTATCCCCATCGCAGTAGCGAGCCCAAGATTCGCCCTTGGTGTTGAGTACCCCGGAGCCAGCCTTAGCCCTAGGGAGGAAGAAGAAGCCGACCACTCGCCACCTAACATACCAGACATCCCCGGCCCCATCCCCGTCGAACGTATAGTCTGCACGGGGACGAAGCTGGACCGAGGCGACCTAAACGTGGCCCTCGGCAAGGCGAACGCCTTCTACAACGCGAGCGACATGTCGGCCGGCTCGATGCGGCTCTTCCAGTTCCAGACCGCGACCTGGGCCTTCTGCAATTGCAAGGGCGACATATCAGTCAATGTGCCCGAGGCCGAGATCTGGCACGCCGACGTGTTGATGAACGCGCAGTGCGGGGTGGACTGGTCCGGACGAGTGGTACGTTTTCCCAGCCATCGATCGGCTCACTCAGTGTTTTTCTTCCTGTATAGATAACAGAACTGACCGGAGAATCAAATCTATCCGTACAGTATAGCAAGAAATGGAAAAAGCAGTTTGTTCGGGCACCTACGGCGGCGCTGACTTCGGCCAGCGTATCAACCTGGGACCTCTGTCCGTCAATGTGCATGAAGCGCCTATGATAGATCAACGACTGGCGTGCGTGACACCATATGAGGCCTATCAAGACAGGGGAGAGGGGGTCATTTCGAGAGCCAGAGCTTTACGGCACTAATTACGAAGTATAATAAAAGAGAACGGTGGGAAAGGGGGAGAAAGCACAGGAAACAGCCCTTTGCTATATATCAAGATCCTATACGTTTCCTTAACCGGCAAGCTTCCAGGGCAGCTAACGTCAAAGATAATGCCATTTACTTTCCAGTTTGGTCGAAAAACTTATAGGTACTTCCTGACCAAATCGAAAATGTATGGACTAGTAACCAAACATACAAAGGGGATCGACGAGTGAAGGCTGAAAAATTGATCGGGTATCATGTTCAATGTATCTCTAAGTACAATCTATCCTGGATATTCGCTATGCTAGTCGTGCAAAAGAGGCCTTCCTGTTTCCTAACCCCGAACGCCGGCCGGCCGGTCCAAATTCTATGACTGTCTCCGAAACCGTTTAACCAAACTTTACGTGACCTTCTCTGCTCTCCAAGATATGTTTGAATTCCACCTCTGGGGTCACCTTCCGGCGCGTCTCCGCGAAATGCTGTCTGCGCTCGTTCTCGACAACAACGCTGTCTCTGCTGCGTAGGCTCAGCAGTCTAGCCTCGGCAGCCTCCTTATTGGTCCCGCAGACATCGTCTAGCTCGCCTACAAGCCGTATCATGTAGTCAAAGATACAGCGCGCCTCCTGGACGATCTCCTGACGCTCACGTTCCGTGATCACGCCTTCAGAGTCGAGAAGACGCTGCTTGAACTCCAGCTTTAGGTCCTGACCGTCTGCAGGCGTATCGAACTTGAAGAAATTTAGCGGCGGAGCCCTGGTACCATCCACGCTTGTGAGGGTGGTCGGTGTAGGTTGTTGGGCCGAGGCGGGGATCCAAAACGCCGGGCATATATTCTCTAGTGATGCTCTGATAAAGCGCCCGCCCGAAAACAGCGCCATGTATAAGACCCAGGCGTATGCGAGCAAGGTGTGGGGTGACTTCTCCACGGAGTCTCTAGTGTGATTTAGGAATTCGCTAAGAACTGGCGATTCGGAAGCATGGTTGAGCTGTTCTGTAAGCGTGCGACTGGACCAGCCTGTCAAGGAAATTAGGTCTTGTCGTAGTGCCTGAGAGCGTTGTAACCCCTCGAAATGTAGGTTGGCGAGTAGTGACTGTATTCGATCGCTAACGACTAGTTGATGATGATCGTCCGAGCAGTCGTCCGGCTGAAGCCCTACTGGATCGACTATGTTGCCGGCGGAGCTTTCGTCATTAGGCTTGTGTACCACCTGTGATTCCAAGATAGTCTTCCAAAGCGACTCAAACCCCATATATATGGGTGTAACGTGGAGGAGGCCAGACACGTATTGCGAAGCATCGTCTGCTTGCGGAGGCAAGGCCAACCGTAATCGGGAAATCACCAGCTTATTGAGATTGGTATGAGCAGGGCGAGTGGCAGTATTGATAGAATTAGAGAGGGAACAAGTAGTATCCCTGGACTTTGAAGGCATGGCTATAGGTGAGGTGAGTAGATGAAAGGAGGGGATGAGTTGGCGGTTAGATGAAATTAGCAAGGTGGACAGTTTATCAAAGAAGGTCAAGAAGAGAAAAGAGAGCCGACAGGTCTCACGTCAGTGACAACCTAGAGATGCTGTGATACCCAAGACCAATAGCGTGATTGCGAAATCACGACTCTGAATGGACGGGACGAAAAAGTAGGCGAAACCGGTGTGAGATCAAGTGCTATCCAGCTCAGATGTGGGCAGGTATGTGGTCTCGCGGAGAAACCACGAGGACACTCGATGGCCACTACGACAAGTTTCTGGCAAGACACATGTGATAGACTAGATAGAGACCGCCCGGCTATAGGAAGAGATTATACGATACGCCACGAGAGGAGTTGTTGGCAGGCCGGAGACAAAGAGGAGGGGAAAGGGAGAAAGAAGCGTAGTCATACAAGCCTTTCGATTACGGGGCATTCAACGCGCGTCTTGAGGATTCTAGCAGGTTAGGTAGGGCTTCCTAATGTACGGTAGGGCTCAAGTGGAATAACCTAGGGTCGGGCTGTTAACCCACGTGCCCGTGATAATAACAACTCGCCTACTAAGTAGATCAATGAATGAGATGCATGGATAAGATTAATGGTTGGCGATCAAATATGATTTGAAATCAAGTCACCTCTGAGCCTACCTACCCACTCGTACGCTTTATGCTCGCCCTCTTCGTAATATGGTTTAGGCAACGGGCAATAGGAAGAAAAGTTATTCAGGTTATCGTGTACGAACAGTGCCATGGGGGAGGCAGCCGGTGGTCCGGTGGGCAGTGAGTCTGAATCAGGTTTGAAATCTTTATCGCACTCAACGACAAAGCGAGGCTAGAGAGGGGTTGACATGCTGTTTCCCAATCTGCCGGGACTGTCGAAAGTAGAGTTCGGCGCTAGAACTAAGCACAGGTAGTAGTTACTTACTTAGTCAGCTGCTGATTCCCGTGTTTTTCAGCAAGGTCGCAAAGCACATGACAGATTCTAACTAGGTATCTCGTTGATCAGCATGAGTTTTACGTGTTATTTTGATATATATCTCGTGTGTAATTATAAGAACGTTCTTAGTATGAAGTCTCGGTTTCTTCCTCGGTCAACTTGTTTGTGGTTGGGCATTTCTTGTTTCAGGATTTCCAACACCTTCCCCATCCACTTTCCCATGTTTAAGAATGGCAAATTCAAATTGCCTATCTACGCGTGGAGAAAAAGCTCCGGGGTCTTGGCAACGTTGTCGCTCACCGTACACGACCCCGTGGTCACAATCAGTTCGATTACGTCACCGTCTACTCATCCTTGAAAAGGCGCCGAGGTCCAGTACGCATGTGTACAATTTTTGCCCTATACATTCGCTTACCTATTCTACAGTAGACACCCTGATTCTTTTCTTGCCGTTTTTCCGCATCTCCTCACAAAATGTGTGGGGTGATGCTTACATCATGGGGACCTCCAATGGGTCCGCAACTTTGTCAATACATCCAGAACGACCAGTGAAGCTACATATGTAGTATGCAACATATCTACATGTAGGTACCTAGGTAAAAGGTGCCGCACATGAAATAGCTGCGGAGGTAGGATGATGCGCATTCCGAAATGATATGATCAGGCGTCCACTACATAGCAGTGGTAAGTTTCGCTAGGCTTAACATATAGGAGAAAGTGCGACACCAAATCTGCCACCTCTACTTCGGGAAAATTAAGCCTTCCATGTTCTAAGGCGTGTTTATTAGTGTCTATTAACAAATCTGCATCTTCTCAGGGGCATTATAGAGAATTTTCATGAAGAGTTTGATCAGTCCGTGTTAGGAGACGATCGTTGACGTCAGTGATCTATACTGAGGGTTCCGACCCATCAGACTGGCTATTAACTACAACCCAAGATTATTATGCCAACCAAGTATGATGAGATGATGACATGTCGGCCGACCCAAGGAAAGAACATAAAGAAAAGGTGTTTTCATCCCACAGAGGCGGCTGGCCAAGACTTTCAACATGTTGAGAACAAACCTTGTACTTCACACTATTATACACGACGCCAAATAGGCTGCATCTTAGAATAAAATGGGAGACTTAGAGGCGACGAAAGTAAAGTACTCGTTCTATCTGTATATGTTTTGTGGTACATGACCTAACGCATCTTAAAAGATCGGCATGGGAGGTGTAGGGAGCATAGGAGGTGCCATGAGCATGCTGATGGCCGAGAGAGGATATGAAGTCTACTTCTTCGACCTGAGTTCGTCTTCTCGAATGAAGGCACTCATAAAACCATGACATTTGAGTTAACTAGAGTCAACGATGAGGAGGTCAGCAATGTCTTTAAATCGTGGAATGATGAGGGTCCGTTACGCGACTGCTTTCTCGTTGCCATAGGGGTGGATATCGAACGTGCAAATGACAGTGGAGGCCAGCGCGTGGTGTCTTAGGTTAGGGACAAGGTTGTGCAGGATGTTGATGAAGGGGAGGGCACTGGGATTTGGACCTGCGAAGAGGCCGTCGCCAGACACGTTCCCGCGGCCTCAATACTCAGTGCACATCTCTTTCGCTGTGCATCTTAGGTTCTCGCCCGCTGAATGAAAAACAGGAAGTCAACAGGCAGCCGAAAAGTCGAGCCACAGAAGCTCTCCATCCCGTCTCAAGAGGAATTCATCGAGGCTCTTCACAGTGCTACTTATTTCTGTTTCCTAGTCTGCTTCGCACAGGGGCTCGATCTCATCCGGCAAAAGGACAAGGACAAGGACTGGAAACTGGACTACCGCAAGATTCTGCAGCTTTGGCGTGGAGGATGCATTATCAAGGCCGAGCACATCACGAACTTGCTCGATAAGATGTACGCACGCGCAGACCACGATCCGGACGACTTCCTCGGGAATGATGAAATCGAGAAGGAGTTAGCGGGTAACTATCAAGCTACAAAAAAGGTAGTATTGAAAGCCATCGAGGTATACTTGTTCGTGCCGCCATCAGCCAGACCCTAGAATACTATAAGTATGAGACCTCGGTATGTGATATCTTGCCCTCTCAACTGATTTGAACGCAAAGAATATGAATCTCGTGGAAGTTCTAATTTCGCTTTCTTCCCCGCCCCTACCTGATTTACTTTAGGCTTTTCCTCCTCGGATTATGGCATGCATATTGCTAACGTTCTGGTTTGCAAAGACCCATCTACCCACTCAATTCATGGAAGCCCAGCTTGATTACTTTGGTTTGCACATGTTTGAAAGGAAGGACGATCCCATGAGAGGGGTACAGAAGGGAGAGCATCATTATGAGTGGAGGCCAGCGAAAGGGAAATCAGACGAGTAAAGGTAGAATTTGGCGAGTGGTTCAAGATGAGTGATGAGGAATCTTACTAGCGTTCTAAGCTATCTTGGAGGAAGTATATAGCTAAGTATACTTACATCGTCTATCTTAAATACTATATATGCACCGTTAGGTATCATCTAGCTCGCCTGAACATGGATACTGTGATCTGAAGATAGACTGACTTGCCTCTCTTTTCCCGACTTTCTTTGACGTCCTAGCTTTGTGAAACAGGCAGGCGAATTAATATTATGGAAAACCATGCTATAGAGAGGTATTACAATTCCTTCGTTCTCAAATATCACGACATGACAAAGATAGAATCTACTTGATGACGAGACGTGTGAGGCGCGTACCATTAGTCAAGTCGAAGGGCTAGGTTAAATATGAATAAAGCAGCAGCCCACGGAAATTCTCATAGCTCAGAGCCTCAGGACTACTATGGCAGAATACATGTCACGTAGTGTCTCCAACAAGAATCAAACCTCCGCTCGTAGGAGAGAGCAAGACGTCGCCCAAAGGGGCTCAAGATCCTCATCGGACCATCGATTGAATGGTTTTCAACGACGGGGCATTTTGATCTCGCTTCATTGTCCACACTTGCGCGCCGTTTGAAAAATCGGGACGGCAAGCTCTAGCATAATTTGAAGCTGTGCATTTCCCTCCATCTCGGAAATTGAGGAACACGTGTCATAGCAATGATTCAGGCGGCTTAGAGAGCCAACGGGGATGAGGAATAGGGAGACGGCGGTATTGCAATATCGTAGTAAAACATCGAAGTACCGCCGTTCGTCAGGTAACGAGCGAAAAAATCATGACGACGAAGCACGGGTGCTTACAAACCTTTGCCCTCAGTAATCATTTAAGGCGGAGATATCAAAACGCGCATGACGGTGCACTTCGGCAGAAGAACTTGTTTTCTCGTGGTTGATGAGGAAGTAGAATGGGTGCAGGAAGGGGACGCTTGGCGGAGGGTGAAAATTTATTGAAGATCTGGTGTGGCTTAGTTGCTATCCTAATAAAGGGTATAAGCGGCAACCGGAACTGCGCCATCTTAAATGCCCCTTGCTTCAGTGGCGCTACCTAGGTAATCTCTGTCTGTTGCCCCTCCAAACATTGATGAGTTTGCTAGCCCTTCAAAAATTAGCCACGCCTGTGTCACAATTGTTAGCATCCCACGGTGATCGTCGGCGACGTGGAAGCCAACGCGGACGCGAGAGTACTGTAAAAGAAAGGTGCCAAAAAGGCCGAGGCCAAGGCGAAAAAAGAGCGCTGCTCAAGGGGGGGCAATTGGGCAATCTCGAGTGTCGTGATGGTTACCATCAGCGGCACTGGCGCCGAGACCTAAATACTCACCAAGAAGAGGACGCCCTTACTTAGCAGACGCATGGTCAAGCGGATGACCGCTATTAACCCAGAGAGCTTCGTGGTTGCTGAAGCGAATATGAAGCGACCGATCGAACCCGTTAAGAGTGGCCAAATTTCCGAGATCGAGCTTCACATTTTATCTGACCTAATAGTTCACGGACTTGACCTTGAGAGAGATCACGAAAAGTTACACGGAAGTCTTTTCCGCTAGGTTGGTATACTGCCGCATGGTGGCGGTAGTATCAGACTTGACTGAGTAATTACTTGGTTGCTGGCATTGCTAAGTGTTTATCTGGCGGCTAGTTATCCTCTAACTCCTAAGAGACTACTCCTATAAAGTTTTCTAAAATAGTGATATACGACTATAGAGATGACATTCGTGTTGGTTGAGGATAATGTACGTAGACCGAGTTGTCTAATTTAGTTCCTGATTAAGATCAAGATGTATCTTACCTCTGTTCTTCCTTCTCCTTAGGCCCATCTGGGACGTGAAAAAGTAGAGCTGCACGACGAGGTATCTATTATGGTTCCTTGAGCAGCTCAAAAACATATGGCACTAGCACTAAACCTTTTCCCACTGTGTGCCTACGCCGCCCCAGCAAGTCAGGAGCATCATCAGGATCCTGTCGCTTCTGAGGTGTTATGCACATTAATGAGATTAAGTAAGGATGTAGACTAAGTCGACTTATATGTTAACTATGAATTTCCTTTGTTAGTAAAGATTCGAAGAGAATATTTATTATAATCTTTTGTGATGTCCTCGGGAACTCATATCCCGCTCCGTCGCTGGCTTACAGCTTTCGTCAAATGTTAGAGTTGGAGTCGTTTCCTAGAGGAGTTTTCTAAAGCTTAATAGGTTGACCAAAACAAGCTATAACACAGGAAGCATACTGGAAAGGATGTTTTAAGGTCTAGCAGAATGACCTCGGAGGATCACGATCAGCGTCCGTGTCGACGTTACCATATTGGATGTACCCCGTGTCCACATACGCCCTAGATCAAATATAGACTTGGTCTTAAGCCCTTGCTCTCAGTATATGTCATTCGTATATTCATTGAACATGACATGAATAATCAGTTGTGCGTTGATTATCATTTTTCTAGAGCCTGTGATAGAAAAGTTGACTCGCTATCCTGTGAAATAAGCGTATGCGTCCCTTTTATTCCGCGACCGTACAGTTTGCACTAGTCACGGGGTAAAAGAGAACCCTGTCTATTCATCTCGGCTTGGAATTTTGGGTATAAGCCACCAAGTAACGCCGCCCACCACGAACAGCGCAAGCACAATCGGCTGCAATACAGCTACACCAGCGCTGGTAGCAATGAGACCTGTGATCGACGGGAAAATAGCACCACCAGCTTGCGCCAGTACAAAAATGAAACCTGTTCTTATTAATATGAAGACTGCTTTATAGTTTGGAGTGTATGCTTACCTAGGGCCGCAGGCTGTGATTCACGAGGAAACAGTTTCGATGCAATAGACATCCCCTAAGAGTTTAGTTAGAACATGAAATGACAGCACATTGCTTAGTCTTTAGAGACTTGCCGTGGCGAAGAATGGCCCAGAGAAGAAGCCGATGAAACTCAGTGCAATTGCGCTGCCAATGATGCTAGGTTGTAACCAGAAAACGAGTTGGAGGGCCGCGCAGATGGCACTATATATTAATATCATCCTCTGTTCACCAAACCGAAAGGTCGGCTCAGGAAGTAGTAATCTTCCTGCTAGCAGTCCGCCATAAAACCCAGTGGGAACATAACCAACATTGGACAGTTTACCGCCACGGACAGTCGTCAGGAACTCGACCACCCAGCCGCCGGCCGTGAATGTAGCTCCTAGCTCGAAGAAATAGAACATGCTGATGAGCCACAGCGTCTTCGACTTGAGAAGCTTTGCCATGGCGACTAATGCGAGTCGGTTGCGCTTCTGCCCACGAGTCCCGCTCTGGGTGTGTAGTTTGCTGTAGAGCGTATCCCGAAATGCGACCATAACGCCGACTACATTGAGCACACTGACCCCGATCAACACGAAATATACTCGCCTCCAGCCATCAATCGCCAGTGAGTTGGAGCTATTCGCAATAGCGGTGGCAATCAAGGGCCCAATGAAAGTCCCAAGAGCATAGCAGGCATGGATAAAGCTTAGCCATCGATGCGGCACGTTATTCAGGTTGCTAACAAACGTATTCGAATGAGCGTCTTGGTAAGCCATTCCAAGAGACTGGAAGAGAAACGACACGCAGAATACGGCGAGCGGACTCCATGGCCGTAATGCTTGAGCAATCAGCTGGAGCACCGCGCCGAGGAACAGTAGTTGGCCGAGCGTTAGCTGGGCTGTCAAGATGGGATTGGTGACCGCGGCGAGCAACCAGCCTGCGAATGTTGTCGCGTAACTAACAAGTTAGTTCGGTTCAAGGTGAAAGACGCCCTCGTAAGCAACTTACATAATAGCGATCTCCCCGGTTCCGATTTGAAAAGTGCTCAAGATATATGGGATCAAAGGACCCACTACGACAGTAGAGTCAGTATCCTTCCCATAGTGTACGCAAAACACAGAATAGTTATACCGTCCAAAGCGAGCAGAGGCTTTCCCTATTCTTGGTAATGGGCATAGTAAGAGACAGACGGTTCTAGATATTACTTACAGGTACCGTCACTGACACCAGCACAGAAGAATGAGTATCCCGCAACGATCAATTTAACAAAAGGGGTAGCCGGCTCGCAATCAACGGCTTCGCTCTCAGATAGCTGGTGTCCCAATGGCGATTCAGGATCTTTCGCTATCGGTTCGTGACTAAGCTCAGTCAACGGGTACGACTGAGCCGCGTCCACAACGACGGTCTGTGAAGTCGACATCATAAAATGCTGAACTGGGCCCCAACACCAACTAACTTCTAGACTTACAGAAGCCCTGTTCGATTAAAGAGAGACCGGGCCGCCTTGTTTAAATACCTAAGTAATGAACCATTGTCATTATAGATTTACCGGCAAAAGGTCGGCAGAAACCTGGGAATAGTGCCGACTTTACTACTTATCTTAGGAGCCCCCATTGCCCGCATCGGCCCGTCTTCCCCGTCGACGTTGGGGTGCGGAGACACTGGATCAGGACCGGTGATGGAGTTGACGGCATAGGGTGAAGAGCGGGCTTTCCAATTCCTACAGTATTCATGGTGGCCAGGCTGTGTGGGGCCATTTGTTTCCAAGGTTCATGTCATGGCATTCGGCTAAGATTAGGGGCAAGACTTGCAGCGTTTCCCTTATCTCGGTACCTAGATCTACTAGACCTATGTACCTGCCTACCTCTAGTCTCTCTCTCTTGTTCCCGAATCTTACTTAGCTGCTACCGACCTAGGTACCCGGTTGGGCATTGACTGATGCTTTGGCAGTACAGTACATAGTATTCAACTAAGGGGGTGGGGCCGTCTATTCACTGGAGGTCAACTTCCACGTATCATGTATCACGTATCGATAAGACCAGCAATGAGGTAACAGCCAATCCACCTTGATCGTAACCCGCCGACCGACCAGCTCTCGACCAGCTTGCCCAGCATTAAGGTCAGGGCTTCGCATCCCAGATACCTAGCTAAGATCCTCACAAACCGTTCATCCCAACAAGCCGAACGTCCCTCGTGCCTGGCGCACGTTCTCGTAATATATCGACGAACGTGACGTTCCCCAACCTTCCGCTCGACAGCTTGTTTCTGTAGATATGGATTAGCCTGTCACCATGGGCGCCAGTGACTCCAAGCTCGTATTTAAGAAGGGTATCTTCAGGCTGTCAGAAGAGCGGCACATACCAGCTGATGATCCCTACTGGACGTCTGTCAGTCCCCTTGTTTTACCCCCAAGCGCGCGACGAGGCTGCGTGCGCTCCTTGCTGATGCCCTATAGTTCTGGGAGTTGCCAGAGTCCTCCGACGATGTATTCAGCCTCTTCTCGCCTGCGGACATTCGGCGGACACGAGATCGGGCGATAGAAAACCTAGAGACCCTTATCTTAGCCGTGACCTCGCGCTTATTCATACTCCGTCATCACCCGTCTTTCCCCGATGCCGAATTCGCGCCCGAAAGAGACGCCTTGAATTGTATCCGCGTTCTAACCCGCATCCTGCCATATCTGTACGAAGTCGATGGTCTGCAAGCTTGGGAAGATAAATTCTTTTGGGGAACGAGGAGGAAACGGACGAGGCGATCAGCCATCGCAAATGAAGTGCTGTTCGACGAATCGCAAGAGGAGAGACAGGATGTGAAGGCCCCGGTCGATGAGTTCGAAGATGCGAAACCCCTTGCCGAGGAGCTCATAGATACCCTGGTCGATCTACTCTTCTTCTCGGACTTGACGGTCCCCAGACAACCGCATGGCAAACCAAAAGTTACCTATGCTATCTGGCAGAGCGGGGTCGGCTGCAACACGGTTGTGCCGACTACGAAGGAGTATGAGAGTAATCGGTGTGAGATTCTACGATTGCTCTTGACTCTAGCAAGCCAGAGCATGTATATGTCGCCGAACCTGCTTCCAACCAAGGGTACGAAGGCTTTAACATATATCTGTACCTGTCCTGATAAGCAAGTTGTGCTGTCAGTGTTATGCTCGCTGTTGAACACGGTAAGTTGAGGTGGTCAAGGTCGAGTCAGATGCAATCTCTAACTTTCACAGACGCTTAAATACAACCCCGCCAGTTGGCGTGTTCCTATCAACACGCTTGTCTTCAAGGACCCCAAGGAGGTTCTCGTCACCTATACTCTACAGTTCCTCTTAGTGATTTTGCTTTACCCAATACCAGAAACATCCGTTGGCTCCACGCCAAAGAACTATTATCGCCATTTTCTAGGCCGACTGCATCGGCCCCAAGACTTTCAGTTCATTCTAGACGGTATGACACGAATCCTGAACCAGCCCATACAGGCCAATTCATCATATCTACCCGGCACGCAAGCTACCGCAAGATTCTCCCCCGAGATTATCATGCTGTTTTGGGAAGTTAACCAGTGCAATAAACGCTTCAGGTCATACCTGATCGACACGCAGCGCGCCCCATGATTTTGTCATTCTGATTCTCTTTTACGCCACTGAGTATAAGCTAGATGCCTCGAAACAAGGCGTCGTAAGAATGTGTGCTTTCCTATTACAAACACTCAGCGTCGAGAAGAGTTTCGGCATCAATTTGAACAAGCATTTTGGCGCGCAGGACACCCTCCCAACAGTCATAAGAATCCCTAATTTCATTGGAACTTATGGGGACTTTCTTATACAGGTAAGTATCTTGGCCCTGATCTGAAAGCGGCTACCAGGTCTAATTGTTATTTTCAGTCTATCTATAATCTCATTACTACGAGTCAGGGCAAGGTGGCAGCCATCTACCCAGCGCTTTTGGCTGTTGTTAACAACGTTGCCGCATATTTGGAAGGCATTAGTAGTAGGACGGGCTCGAAACTAATACAGCTGTTCAATTCAATGTCATCTCCATCCTTCCTTTTAGCCAATGACAGCAATCATGTTTTGCTCAACTCACTATTAGAGTCTATGAATGCCATCATAGAGCACCAATACGAGAGTAAGTGATGCGCAATACATACACACCACACCATGCGCTAACTGCTCCAGAAAACCCAAACTTTATTTATCTTGTTCTAAAGAATAGGAAACGGTTTGAGGCTCTGCGAAGCTTCACTCTTGAGAGTGGTCAAGAAGAACTCGAACGAAGAAACCGCCTAAGAAAAGAAAGCGGACAACCTATTGACCCATTCGATGCAGCTTCTAGGCGAAGTTCTGTTGAGAGCTTACGTAGTCCTACCACAGCCGCACTAAAAGCCCCGTCCTTGAGCAATGTACCAGAGGAGGACAGCACATTCGCGATTGGCGACGACGAGGATGATAGTGACGGAGAGGAGCGCCCAACGCCAGCTCAATCGAGCTCTAGTGAAAATCCTTCTCGTGCTTCATCGGTTGCGGATGTCGAGGATGCCGTACCAGCTCAGGTGAAGGGAATGTCCGAAAAGGCACGGGGGAAGATGCCTGCAGGCGTTCCAACCTTCTCTAGGCAGAATAGTACTACCAGTTTAGGAAGCTATTCTGGCGCTGGCCAATCCACCTCGGGCGCATTCGAGCCATCTGCGGGGTGGATCGAGAGCTGGCTTCCAGAGCTCCCGCTACACACGATCCTGACTGTTATACAACAGCTGACTGTTCTCATTGACCGTCAAGGGCTTAGCGCCGACAGTCCCTCGCCTGCCACTCTTACGGCCATCAAGGAAGCCAACCTGGTTGCCATTGAGCCATCGGCGGTCCGAGTTCAATCTTTCGAATGGTCCCCTCTCGCCCTTGGGTGGTACGAGTCCTTGATATGGAGTTTCGTCTTCGCCAGCGAGATGCAGGTTGCCAAGGGCACAGTTAGCCTATGGAATGGCACAAGTATCAAGTTGTTCAAGGTCCAAGAGACGGCGGCAGCGGGTCCGACCCTGACATCACCACGTGGGGCTGTTGATGCCGTTGGCAATAACATTGTATCAAGAATCGGATCGATCAACCTTCGCGGCGCGGCCCCAGCAAGTCCCGCCTCGCCGGGTCTCCCGCCACAGAGACCGCCGCAGACTTAGAGCGTATCAAGTTGAATTGAAAGAAGTAGATATTTTAGGTTAGGTTGTGGCGTTATTGTTATTGTTATTGTTATTGTTGGAGGCAGGGGGATGCGGTCCGATGAAAGGGGTATAGCCATGGATGGAGTGGAAGTGTTATTCAGCCTGGAGCTTTGAGTCTCAATCATGCTTGCATGCATCATCAGTGTATAGAGTAGTTTGGAGTATCACTAAAGTTGCCTAAAATCCATGTGTTCATCAAACTATGGGTTCCTCCTTTTCACTAGAGCCGTGGTCAATCATTAGAGCACTGTGAGCGGATGACACGCATACCCAAACTCAAAACAACAAAGTTCAATACCACCTCCGTGTTAAGTACCAGTTCTATTTAATGGCCAAGCATGCCAGCAAGTGCAACAAAAAACAGAGCATCCTAGACATTAATATTTACGTTTGTTATTGATTCATTTGAGACGACCGAATTATTTGCGCTGCGTGGATTCTTATACAATGACCCCGTTATTCCATTCCACCCACGCTTCCCATCTTATGCCCGATTCAACAACTCATGCTGCGCTTTGCTTCTTTGCAAGGGGGATATCTTAGCTCATGTGCGTGCTTATGCCTTACCAACGCCCGAAAATGCCACTCCTCAGAAAATAAAACACCATCTATCGAACAACCGCTGCGACCAGACGGACTCCCGCGTTCGCCTTCTATCCGGGGTATATGTACTTTTTTTCATTTAAATATAAAATTTTGTGGTTTGTTATTATAACTGCACAGTCGAGGTGCCCATCTGTAAACTGACCTCCCACTTCAGGCTGTTGCCGCGCCCATATCCCTCTCCTAGTCTGTTCTGGATGAGGTTCGCCACGCGGAGTCGCAAGCGACTGAGGGTGGCGTCGTCGCAGCCCCTGGCAACGCTGACCTTGAGGTTGGCCATGCAGAGCCCGTAGTGGACCTGCCAGAACTGCGCCTCCTCGACACGTTCGATGCTAGGCTCCGTCTCGATTTCGCGCAGGACGTCCGAGACGCCGAATTCCTTGTACCTGCCCGACGTCGACGAGCTCGAACGTCCCCCGTAGCTCATGAGTAGCATAAGCCCCTGGGCAATGGCCAACCGCGCCCCAAGCCCGAACATGGCGATGGCAATCAGGCCGCAGACCACGCTGTCGAGCATGATGTGCAAGTGGATGGAGAAGAGCGGGAGCATTACCAGGAGGGCGGATACTGAGAGGGTGAGGAAATGGAACGGGTTGGATAGGATGCTCGGCAAGCTAGCCAGGTAGCTTACGCGCATCGCTCGGCTGATCCTGGCGTGGTTCCGAAGACCAAATGCGCTGATTAAAGTCGCGACAATTGCCGCCAGGCTGACAAAGTCGACAGTGCCCATGGCGACCCTCGGTTCGTCGTGTTCATGCGCATGCCCCCCGTTGTGGCTATGGCCACCGTGACCTTCGAGGACGTGCTTGACGTTATGGCTGACAAGATCAAAGCCGCCAAATATCAGGAAGATACTCATGGCAAAGCCCGCCAGGACTTCGGCGCGCTCCAGCCCAAAAGGATACCGAATGCTGCTCCGCTTCCAGACCTCGAAGTTGCCGAGGACTTCCACCGCCACACATATCAATGCGGATCCCACGTCGAAAAACACCAGGTGCGAAAGTGCCGTCATGGTGAGGGAGCCGTGGGCGGACAAGAACAACCAGACGGCGACAAGCGCATGGCAGATACACCAGTACAGGCGATGACGTTGGTCTTTGGACATGGACTTCCAGGTTTCTTTGAGAGTGGGCACGGGGAGATCGCGCGGCAGAGCGAGGGGCGCACGAGGTGGCGGCTCTTGGAAGATCTGGTGCTGGGCGCTTATGCTCGAGTGCTTATACTTGTGACCGCGCCGTTGGCCGACATTGGGCTTAACGGGAGAGGTGGATATGACCTGAGTCTGGAAGTTGAAGGGATTCGGAGAGTTCGACTTTGAGATGTCAATGGGCGCGGAATTCTCATTGGAGAAGTCGTCGTCGATGTTGGACGCCATCTCTGGCATGAGGAGATCACCACGATTTGAGAAAGTCGGGGCGACGGGCGAGAGACGCCTCGGGTCGTAGAAGTCTTGGTCGTGGTCGTAACCAGCCACGGGGACGGTTAGGGCCGAGTGGGAGTTGTTCTGTCGGGAGACAAGGCGACTGGAACTGTCGTAGTGGTAGTCGTCGGGCTCATCAGGGGTCTCGATGGTGGGAAGGACAGAGATAGGGATGAGAGGTGGAATTGCGCTGGTCATGGGAGCCATGTGATAATCATAGAATATCCGTAGTAATATGCTCTTTTGCTGGGTAGGTACTGTAGCCTTTGCTCAGGAGTCCTTTGCTCGCAGCACAGCACAACACGACTACTTACACTAAGCGGCGAGGTCTTGGCGCTGATTACTCGCCCCGATTTAGAATACACTATAACAACAAGGGGACTAGTATAATAAGACTCCAAAAAAACACCGGCAGTAGTCAAGAGTCAAGAGTCAAGACAAGAAGAATTCCTTAGTTGCAGACGCAGACGCAGATGTGGACGCAGATGCAAACAAAACGTGAACGCGAATAGCAGTCGACCTCATGACGTTTGCGTGAGCAGAAACAGAGGGTTTTATGAGACCGCGTGGAGATGTCTTGGAATAATAAGAAGTAAGTGTAGGTGGCTTGCTTGGTGGGCTGGGCCAGCCGGTTAATGGGTCGCAGCGACGCTGAGATGGGTCAATGCGGAGATGCGTGATGAAGAAGAAAACATACATATGTAGTACTATCAATACCTACAGTAAGTACTACTGTATACTATATCTACGTAGTGCAGGTAGGTACCGAGTGTAAACAGAGTTTAGTTTTAGATAACCGATCGAATTAATCTTCACGTCATCCAATTGAGGAAATGTCAGATCCAATCATGACCCTCGGTACCTTCTCTGGGGGCCTTCTATCTTCTATGAGACGAACAGTGACGGTGACAGCTGCACTGCACGAAATGGGAGCGCAGACGATGGATGGAGACTGGCTGGAGACTGGCTGGATGGACGGCGGCCAGCAGCAGCGGGCTAGCGGCTGCAGGGGAAGCCCCAGCCGCAAGAATGGCAGGGATGGGTACCTAGGTACGGATAGAGTGCCTGAACAGGGGACTGCTGTAGGTACGCGACTGATGCAGACTGTACCTACCTAGGTAGTGTACTACCAACGCTAAAAAGTGGCCCTGATCTTGCGTCACGTCAGTCACTACAGCACAGTATTGTACCTTACCCGACGAGACGAACTACACTTTCTGTCTAAACATACCTAGGTAGGTAATTGAGAGTCACGCCAACACACACAATGGAATCCAACTTTGAACCTCGACCGTCACATTGACATGATGGGAATCGTCGCAGCCCCTCCCTCTGATCGCGATCCAGATCCACGACGTAGAGCGTCCGCACGACGATGGAGAACACCCCCCCAATTCAAAATGCCAGCTCGCATCAGTCGCCAGAAACAAGCTCCAGCAGCCGAAGGAGAAGCGGTTCTGGCGGCAGTATACTGTCCAAATTCCCTTTTCTGCGCTCCTCCGATACCAGATCAAGCCCCGACGATCCACGGGCCCAGCAGCATTCTGCCGCTGCTGGCGATAATGCCACTATCTCCGACAAACCACCCCGCGCTCTGGCCGCCGCAATGTCTCAGCAGAAGACTCGGAGGCGCAGGGGATCTCTGCGGAAGGTAGCTCTGCTGGGCCGCGGCGCGGCGCGTGAGAAACGCGAATCGAAGCCCCAAGCGCCGCAGCAGCAGCAACAGTTGCCACAGCCCCTAGCCATAGATACATCACAGATTCTCCTCCACCAAACCTCCGTGCTTCCGCCGATGCAGCAGCAAAAACAAAAACAACAGTATATTAGCCGCGACGCCACAAACCTGCCCGTCGTTAACTTGGGCTTGCCGGATGCTATGCCGCCCCCATCCGTCGAGGGCGTTGCGATACATCCAAAGCCAACCCCCACCATCCATAATGACACTCAAATGACGAGTCCCACGATTTCTTATAACTCAACCACCGACGAAGAGGATATACTCTCCATGTCGCTACCAGTCCCCTCGCTTTCTCAGCCCGACCTACCCCCCTTCACGTCCGGTTCCGACTCATATTACCATGGCTCCTCGATACAGCGCCGACGATCCACGAGCAAGCAGCAGTATGCCAAATCGCCTCTATCATTACAGGGGCTAGCAACAGGAAGCCCAGCATTGGGCAACATCGACGGTCACCACGACTACAGCGAAACAGAATGGTGGGGGTGGGTTGTTCTCATTGTTACGTGGTCTGTCTTCGTCATTGGCATGGGTTCCTGCCTGAATGTCTGGAGCTGGGCTTGGGATGTTGGTTCGACACCCTATGCGCCACCTGAGCTCGAGGACGATCCCACTCTCCCCATCGTGGGCTACTACCCTGCCTTGATGATACTTACTTGTATCATGGCCTGGGTTTGGGTAATCATTGCGTGGGTAGGCATGAAGTATTTTCGGCACGCGAAAATTACTGGCGATTAACTCTATTCGTATATAAAATGTATGGTACATAAGGGTGCCACCAAACTACCCTGGATAGAACCTCGGGTACTTACATAGTTGCTGGAAGCCTTTTACTTTCGAATATACCCCCAAAATAGTTAGATGATCATTATTCAATAACAAACCTAAGAAATTTGCAGGCTAGATAGTTGTAGTCGGCCCGCGAGACATGCCAAAATCATGAATGTCTCATGACCGAAGTTTTGAGAGTATGTCAAGATAGTGGTCATAGTGTATATCCACAGGAAGGCGAGTTCCGCTAATATGGATAGATGACGAACAAAGAAAGTAGACTACACCATCTGACAAAGAAATCCATTGACTTCAAGGAGCCATGAATATCAGGACTGGCGCTTCTATGCTTAAGATGCTTGTATAGCTTCCGGTACTCTCACCTATAAGTGTATAAGTAACAAGCCATGGATGTATCTTCCCAAGACAGGAAAACACTCCGGCCACTCGACACTCTAGAAATCCTAGATGCTCACGTCGAAAGAGTTAGCATCGTCCGTAGGGTCATAATCGTCGATCTCCGCGTCATCGAGGACCAAGTCCGCAGATTGGGCTTCGACATCCGGCGCCTCCTTTCGGGACGACCCTCCGGATACGGACAACTCTCCTCACACATCCTAACCGCGACAGAAAAGCAGCTACGCCTCGTAGACTTCGAGGGCATCAGCGAGGTCAGCAAGGAGGAAATTTTCCGCGTATTTCTGGACGCGATCGATTTTGCGCGAGAGGCGCGTGGTGTGCTAGCTTATTGTGAGAGAGTTGTGAGAAAATGGGAGTTTCTTTGTTCGGCGAGGGATGGGGAGTGCTTTGGGGAGGTTTATGAGGCTTTGACGAGGTTCCCGGGCTTGGGGTTTGAGGAGTGTGGAGATGAAAGGGGAGGGAGGAATCTAGAACAGAGTAGATTCAGGGAAAGGGGCATGGTGACGGAGGATGATATCCTGCGGAAGCTCGTGGATGAGGTGGAAGTCGTGCCCTTTCAGATTGAGGGAGTGCTGAGATGGAGGTGTTGCTCTGCTTATAATTGATAGTATAGCTGTAGAATTTTGGTGTTCCTATTCGCAAGTGTTCTTACGGGAGTACGATCGTGCTTCGCGTATATATATATATGAGCAACCATATAGTTGTCGACTCTAGAATAGCTTCGGTAAACTTGAGATATAGTATAATATTTACAATAATCAAGTCCTTTTATATTCCGGTGTTTCATAGTCCACATATCTCGCTACTGCGCGCGATTACGATGTCCCTCTTCGACTGTCACCGGCATAGCTATCGTCAGAATCTTTGGTCATACTAGAATATCGCCGCCCACGGTTATGATGCCGAAGAGTGGAACATATCTTAGTTACAAAGGTATCCTATTTACTAACACCTTACTGGCAAGCCACACTCCACCCCCAAGTAGAATAGAAGTTATACAAGGGTTGTATTCGCTTATTAGACCTACAAGCAAGGCATGAAGATCTCAACATATGCATGAACGTGATGTCCGTGCCCTCTGTTCTCATACAGTACATGTCGTAGCCACTTGGCCTAGGTCATTTTCTACAGCCTTGCCCAATCATGAACTGTTCCTGCAGGCAAGACGGCAGGGCACGATGAGCGAATCGGAAATCTGTTAGTAAAAATTATATCTGAGAGGTGGATAGGGGTGTGATTGTTGCTGGAGGCTGAGTAGTAGCGACTAGACTTGTTGTCAGCTCTTGCAGAATCTAGATCCAACGATGCCCAGACATATTTGGGTTCACGGTCTTCATCGCGCCCTACACATAGTACTATAATCTTCTTAGATATAGACGAAGATGTACTTGTCCTCTATCGATTACATGGGGTTCAAGGATCAAGTACTATTGTCACAGTTTATAGCTAATTTCACTACTCTAGTGAGCTGGTGAGTCTTAATAAGTATCGTATATACCTAGGTAGCTTAAAGTATTCGTTTTTAAAACTCCTCAACTTCATTACGTGCGGGTTTACATGCTAATTTTATATTATCTCTGCAAGTACGTAGACGCTATGATTTCCCGTGTTCAAGGAGGTCATATGAAGTAAGAGCAGGTTCAAGATCTATTCACTTCATCGACAGACGCTGATTCCGCTTTCCGTCTGTACATTCTACAGTTACAAGTCCTATAGACTATAATAATTACTAGACGTTAAAAAATGCCTTGAGTATATGCCAGATGAATAATACTTTAGCTCAGCAGCGTGAATAGGTAGGCTGAGTCGAGTATATAAAGTATATATATGCCTGCCTATATGGCCATCGCGCATCGGTTCACCTCGGGTCAAACCTACCCGCTGTAGGGCAGGCAAGTCTTTACCCTTTTAGTAGCACATATCATGATAGTTCTTATACATAGCTGCTGGTCTAACGCGGTACCAGTTATTACACCTTTCCATTCCGATACCAACTACGTTTCATCTCAACTCATATCAGTAAGCAAGGATCGTGTCACACGAGGGGAAAACCGAGCTTTGGACGGTTCGCTGCAACGGTTGTATCGACTCGGCAATCCGGCAGCCTGGGTCTGTCTGTTCGCTCAGATCGATCGTCCCAGCCGATGAATATTCAACGTTGCTAGTCCCGGTAAGCGAGAATAAAGTGTCTGATAACGTCTGGAGTAGGTGAGATCCAAGCTAGGGTTTCCCGTCCACCAACTGTCACACAGCTTAAGACGAGGCCATGGGTGAAGTCTTGCTTGGCTACTTAATACTTCCAAATACGTAGCTCAAGCTGTACCCAGCCCAGGGGCTTTTCCCTGTGAGCTGTCAAGCGTTTTAACATTCAATCCCCCTAGTCCTGGATTTCCACAATATAAGCGATCCCACAATTAAACACTGCAAGTCAATACCCCAATGCCACGCGCAGCAGGTCTCCTCTTGTCTTGGTGGTACTTCGGGAAGCGATCCGTGCGGCGTGTCTCCCGTCGCGCCGGGAAAACGCTAGGTAAGCAATAATATCTATCATTATGCTTCAAAGCTGGTGGGTTGTTGAGTCAAAACCAGCAATTTCCCTGTAGCATTGAGGCCCAACGACTAGGCGAACCCTATTGACGTCAGGAGAAAATTATTTTATTTTATTTTAAAAAAACAAAAAAAGGTTGAGATAAGAATAGTAAGAATATTATTCGTAAACTAGCAAGCATCATAGGCAAAGAAGGATCAAGTGTGTGTGCTACCGCGTCAGTTTTCTTGCCTGTGAGCGCTTACGCCTAACAAGGGGCGGCAAGGCACACCAATCAACATCAACATTCTGCCTATCTTCCAACCAACACTCTTCATTAAAAAGCATCTGGTGGCTTTGGATAATAATGCAAATTTGGCGTTGAAAGGACAGTTAATGTTACATGGAAGGAGTGAAGAATGTCTTATATACCACGCTCTTGTTTCAATTTCAAGTTGCAACTCGGTGCCCGTGTGATAGATACTAGGGATCGCGTCTCCAAGGTAGTATTGTACAGTAGGATATGGATTAGGAACCAGCTGTATGCGTGTCTATGCCACATACAGGTGCATCGGCATCTTTCTGTAGGTACGAGTACTGTATTATTTTGGCAGAGTCATGTCCACATGTCCACCGGCGAAGGAATGGAGTGACCAAACATCGGACAAGCCACGGCGTCATATGAATTATCTAATCTATGAGCGGAGGAGGGGGTTTCTGGTGTGTTTCAAACTTTCCCTCATTAGAGCAACGTGAAGAATTCCTGCCAGGATCGTTGTCTCGTGGAGATCTTCACTCGGTCACGTGGAAAAGAACTACTGCAACTTCAGTATTCTGTTCCGTGTCGGGGCAAAACATGTTTAGCTCGGAAACCTATGGTATCTATCCTATCTGTGCCATCAGAAAGCGAGACTTTCCGTCCTCCCTTGATACTACTAAGTTAGGTTGGACCGTGGTGGCCAATTATTCTTGGGCTGCATCAAACAAGCGACAGGGAGAGCTGCAAGCCGAAGCGTGACAGGTTGGAGCAAATGAGGAGAAGGGCGAGGTTTTCCGATACATGTTGCAACCATAAACAATAAACATCACCCTGATAGCTACCATGAGGGTTCATCCGACTGGAGTCTTACTTGCAAGCTGCTAGTTTGGTCGCATATGGCCTGTTCCAACTTTACTGTACTAACAGTGCAACCGGCGATAAACTACACATAGGCCAAGCTGTCTGTCTGTATGTATATGGTATATGGCCCATCTATGAGTAAAAGATGGATGATGGATGATGGATGATCGATCTATTATTCTATGTAGCAGAAGCTTGTGTGTGTGGCTATACCGCTAGTATGACTCTGGCTGCGCAACCTTCTGTTCGCAATGCGTTCGTCAGCCTGTATGACAAACGCAGAGGGCAAAAAGCGATGCGTGACAACACAGGCCAAGGGTTGTTGTTGACCAGCTTTTGAGACCTAGTGGTGCCAGCGAGACGGAACCGCCAGTTTGAGAACACGACATGTGTATTCTAGCTGCATTAGGCAATGCAGCCGTGGAGCGTCCAAGGCGGTCCATGACTCGTGAGTGAGATTGTCTATTGAAGATATCGACGTTGGACAAGTCTGACCAGGCCTGCAGTTTGTTGACTCAGGCCGTTGTGAAGGGCACACATCATATCACGTTGTGTAGCCAGATCACGTAGTACCGTCCCGGCGGAGAATCTAACGGCCTGTGTGTAAGCGACATACCTGAGGTGTATCTACTGTACACTGACTCTGACTCCGTCGGGCCACCTTGCTGGTTACCTTGGAGGGTATGTAGACGGGAATAAGGTTAGTTGACGGACGGAAAATATGCATCAGTTACTAGGTATATATAGTATTTGCCTTTCGGTATGCAGCTATCTATGGGATATGATGTCAGAGTAGGTTCTGCGTCGGCGCCAAAATCTCACGAGTTTCAAAAAAGACAAGCCCTTCAACAAGATGAATCCTGTCGATAGGATAGAAATTACAGCATCTACTAATAAAATACCTAAGCACAAGAAATGCCGACATTCTATAGGACTAGGCCCACTCAACTCACCAGGCCGAGCCCTTTGCCACATCGTCATTCGCCCCTCGCACCATGTGGTCAACAGTACATACATACAGTAAGTTAGTTTATTTACTGTTATCTCAAAAAGACCGCTAATAAGGACACTAGAATCATCTCGATCCTTATCGACAAATTCAATCAAATTAGCAAGTCACGTCCCTAATTCTAAACATTATGCTGATGAGTATATTACCTACAGCGAGGTATAGCAGCCTAATCAAGTATTTAGGTGGTTGGAGAGCTACCCTAGGCCATGTTTCTCGGTGGACAGGGGGCATGTGACTGGGCGGTGTTGGAGTCCGGTGGTAAGGTATGTCGCATCTGATTTGTAAGGAAGCAGATTGTTACGCATTACAAGCCTCGTGTCAGGTAGAGCCAGGAATTCTACTCGTATTTTTTTCTTTGTTCATTCATTTACTTATAAGGATATCACATTCACTACCTACGTACCTAGTCCATATTCACTACCTAGTAGAGATAGCAACTGCGCGAGAAAAAAAAGGGATCTTCGAAGGAAGTGGATAGGTTCACGACGAGCTCGTGATGTCGACCTCTGTCTCATTACCTCGTAAGAGAGGCAGGCACCTAACTGTTATCCTCGGGATTGCCGCCCCGTCGCCCTGCCGCTCTCTGCTGTAGCTTAGAGGCAATTAGACATGATTTCTGCACTGAATGCAGGACCATGGCGCTGGAATAGGTAATAGCTGCCTACCCCCTAGTGCTTAGCGCGGTTTAGGCGTACCTACCTACGGATACTTAGCTAGCATGCTCCAGTGGCACCGACACCTGCAGCCAGTGGAGAGACTTTTGGGTCATTTGGAGACCTTGGGGTGGTTTGGGGGGGGGGGGCCCAGACAAGGCTAAGGTTACTGCTAAGCTGCTGTAGGTAATGAGCGTAGGCAGGTACCTACTATATTTCTGCACGACAAAAGAACTTTTCAAACATGCCAGCCCTCCAGCCGTACGTCCCTCTCCAGAGGCTTCCAGGGTTCGCACCCAGGGAGCTGCTTGCCTCAGACAGGTACCTCACGCCACGCCATGAGCGGTGCAGACACCAAGACCCAGTGCAGACGGACCAGGCTATACCCTATACCGCCCCTGGCCTGGCACCAAATACCAAATACATATACATACATATGTACACTCCATGCTTTACCGACCGTTCCCCTCTCCGGCCTTTTTCTCGCACCTCGCGCACCCAGTGCCAAGACCACGCCCAGACCTAGCTTAAGCCCTTTTCTCTCTTTAGAACCCCCGACTCGCTTGTCAGCCAGTTCCATCCCAACCATCCTTTTCATCGTCTCGACCCGAAGACTCCCTCTCCTAATCGTACCATTGTACTTGGATTTCTCTTCCCATCTCTCCTATCGACGCTGGATGGGGCTTTTCGTCTTGACATAGTGTCCGTCGCGCTGGAGATCCGGGCCTCCATCGTTCTGTTTCCTCAGCCCTGCTCCTGTTCCGCGAACTCGGACGGGTAAGCCGTCGCGGCATCTGACATTTGGCATTGGCACCTGGCATTTGGGCAGCTTTTCCCCATCGACTCGCGATCTAGTTTCATGTCCGTATCCGCATCCGCATCCAGGCTTCTCCCCCTAAGCCCGCCTCAACAACCTCCCTTGCCCTTCCCTCATCATCGGAGCACGCACGCCCAGGCAGCTTGATCTGTTTCTCCCGCCCGGGGCATAGAGCGTTGCCTGTCGCCCGTCGCCCACTCACTGTTATCGTCGTCGCCGAGACCGAGATTTACGCGCTACGAAAAGCCATTTTATAACGCATTGTTGGAGGAGAACGGCTTTCAAGCATCACGCACCAAGCACCCGACAGCATACCTCCTTGCATTAACTCTCCGCATTGATCCTCGCCCACGTCCGTCAACTAATACGTCGCGGTCGACTTGTGCCTGAAATCGACTTAATTATATATTATAATCTTGCCACACTGGCTCCCTGTTATCAATTAGTAGGGTTCTTGACTTGATCTGTGACACCGCCTCGACACCACCACGCGCCGACTTAGCTACCCCCACGACGGGCTCGTTAAACCCCAGCCGTCACTATGAGGGAAGTCAATTTCAGCATCCCCAATGTCAACAAGGCATCGGTGGGTATCACCACCGCCTTGTACGACCGCCGTGCCCTAGATTGCACCTCGACACTTCCCCTGATCAACTCGCTCAACCATCTTGCCTATCTTACTACTTCATCGGCCCGTATCCGAGACATTTTAACGGTCGATGGAGGGATAGAAAGGCTGGTGTGCATACTGAAGCAGGGCCGTAGCAAGGATCTGATGGATATGTGGAAATGGAACCTGGCTTTCCAGTGTGTGGTGAATATAGGGGTTCGTGGGACGGAGAACGTGAGGACCCGAGTGGTTGAGGCTGACATGGTGCCCGTCATCGCCACTATTTTGGACAATTATATCAAAGTCGTTGATAAGTGTCGTGAAAAGGCCGAAGAACACAAACAAAAGCAATTAGCAGATAATCACCGCCATCGAAGCCACAGCCACCGGGATGCATCCAAAACCACCCCGTTCACCACATTTACAAACAGATCTGGCCGTATAGAACTCGAGCAGCGGCCATTCCGTAGGCAAGCTCCGCCGCCGTCTATCGACGTGTCCGCCGCTGCTTTCGCGAGCACGTCGGCCGCTGGGGGACTGGGCAATGCGGAAGCCGGTCCCTCCGCCCCATCCCTGCCAACTACTTCACCTCCCGAGCGATCAACCTTCTCCAACCATCGTCATCACCATCACCACCACCATCATCATCACCACCACAGACATGAGAATCGCCAAACTCTTGTCCCGACTCCTAGACAAGCCATTAACCCCCCAGCAACTGCTGTTCCTACCATGGAGGCGATTGATGGGTTCATCCGCCCTGTTCGTGACATTGATCGGCTGCCTTCGATGGTACCGGTCTTTCATCCGAGTGTGGCATCTCAGCCAGCCTCGCCAACAACTCCACTACCTCCTCCGCAGGTCGATCACCGACGATTCGACCCACCTCGGTACTCGGCCCAAACGCTCGATCTAGGCGGCGCCCTTCAATCCGCCATCAAAACTCAACCACTGACACGGATGACTTGAACACGGACAGTGTGCAATCAGACGGGTCTCAAGATGCTGACATGTCAGGGACTGCGGATGTGACGCCTACTGTCGGCTTCGAAGATGTTGCAATGGATGAGGGAGACAGTACTCTGGCCGGAACCGCTCTTGATCTTACCACACCGACAGTATCCGAGATGCCCGATGCGGGCACCTTCAATATCACCCATCGGACTACAATGGATGGTAGCATCCCCAATAACACGCCCACTCCTGGGCCCGCAGGAATTCTGTCGCCCAGCCGACCTATTGTTCCCCATCAGGCTCCTTTGGCGAGCCAAACCAGCCTTCCTCGTTATCTATTGGATCGCTCTATTTCCCTCAACCCGCAAGCGCTAGCAGCAGTGCCGAGGGAAGAGGATGTGCTCATGTCATTACAACTTCTCGCATACGTTTCTAAGTACTGCAATCTCCGATCATATTTCCAACAGAGTCACCTGGTACCCCGACTGAAAATTGGAAAGGAACTGCAGCTATTTGAGGACGAGAACATTACCCTAGAAGAACTGGGTCCGGAAGAGTACGAGGAGGAATACCTCCTACCGAACGATTTCAATATCTTCCCTCTTGTGGAGAAGTTCACAGTACGGTATCACAGCACTGATATGCAGTACTGGGCTGGCGTGGTGATGCGGAATCTTTGCCGCAAAGACGACACTCGAGGTGGCATTCGACAATGTGCATACTACCAATGCGGCAAATGGGAAGAGTTCACGCGGCAATTTGCTAAGTGCCGGCGATGCCGCCGAACCAAGTACTGCAGCAAAGAGTGCCAGAAAAGTGCTTGGGCTTTTCACCGTCATTGGTGTGTCGCTGCTTCACAATAAACGCTGCTGTTGTCCATTGGCCATGCCATTCTTTTACCTTATCTCATTCCACTTGGCGTTTCCTGCATAATGTCTATTTGATTCATCAACTTCGTTCATGACTTGAACTGCATGGCGAAGCAAGCATATCACGAACTGGCGTCTGCGCTCTGATACCACTGTTTTCATCGGCATCATGGATTTCTTTTGTTCAACCGTTGCTTTCGGATCGGATGTTGCGAGAGCAACTCAAAACACTCGGACATTGGGTGTGCCTTCGGCAGCATACACGGAGCCGATGAGGGCCTCTCCCGCCCGAGATGTCGTGCGGTTACGATTCGGGTATTCTGGGACCTATCATTCATCGGGGACTGGCGCTATCGAGGCTATCCCTTTTTTCTCTTCTAACGGAACCCATTACGCATTTGGGGCTTATTGTCGTTGCTTTTGTGCTCGTAAGAACTACGTCTCTCTCCTAGAGTGACCAACCACGGACGAGATGGTCTATTAGCGAGTTGATGTCGCCTTACCCTCAGCCTGTTTAGATTGGGTTTACATAGGGTCGAGGTGAAGATATACCGTGGTTGCTACGTTGGAGATGTCATTGACCAACCGGAGCTGGGGGTGTAACTGATAATGGGAACAGGAGGCCTAGACGTCTCGCTCTTTTCATTGTGTGATGTGAGGATGTGGTGACTAGCGATATAACTCTGATTGGGCTATTGGGAGGCCCCGGTCAGGCGAATTAAGGGAGCCCACTCGTTTTAGGGCTGCACATACATGGAAATGGGTTATGGGAAAGTAGCTCATGTATGAGAACTGACTGCTGCTACTACACAGTCCCAAAACTCCAACATTGTATCTCTAGCAAAAAATAAGATAAATTCAAAGATGACTAAATGACCTTGCATCATGCTTCCGAAGTATCACCGTAACAGCGAATACATAAGCCACCTCTCAGTACTAAGGACACATGTACTGACTGGACTTGATTTTCATAAAGCCCCTCGACATAAATTCGCCACGGCTCGTATTGGTTGAATAGACGAGCTATACTGTTAGCTTTGTAGTTAGTTTAAGGTGAAGCTTAAGTTTGGTTCCTTGCACTTGAAACCGATTCGTTGAGAAGGTGACCTTGACCGAATTAACGAATCATATCACAAAGACGAGGTGTGCTTTTATTATTCCCTATGTCTCTACTGGAACCTACTGCTGGGGGTTGGAATTTCTTTCAGCGTAGAAGCTGGGCGGTAGGTCTATATGGGTGTGTATAACATGCAGAACAACATTCATGTTGGCATGTTTACTACATCGAATAGGTCGCTTTTCCTTACGCGTCTCGAAGAGGATGGGGCTTGGTACTTCTGCTGACAGCTGTTTTGTGAGCGAGCGGCTTTGGTGATCGGGAGTGACCGGCCCTTGTTTAGGTCTGCGGCCACTACAAAGGGGATAAAACTACACGCTTCGCTCTACAAAAGGGATTGGTTTTTAAAACTGGATATACTGGCGTTAACTTCTCTATTCTCGATGGCTTTCCTTTCAATGCCTTGTGTTCCGGCCAATAACTTCCGAGCGAGCTGTGTCGTGGTTGCTTGGTAAGGGGTTTAAATACCCCCTTAAAAGTGATAGTTGAGGACTAGGCAGCATCTCTTTCGGGTTCGGGGACAGCGACTCGATATAATCGAGAAGAGCCAGTGATGTATATCTCTATCCTGTGTCCGAAGGACATCTCATAATACTGATATGTCACTTCGTTACAGTTATGTGACTGGACAATATCCTATGCCTGAAGACAACATCATCTCATACTGGTATATCATCGAATCAATCCGAATGATGAAACATTAAAAGGCACCAATTCTAAGCCAAATAATCAAGGTCCGGATATCGGCTATTGTGGGAAGCGGCTGCCTACAGTACCTGTCATCGTTTTACTAGTCAGAGAAGAGCACTTCCAGCACAACTATCGCCTGTCAAGATCATGGCTAACAACGAGTGGGCTATGTGAAGGCGTTTTGGCGCGTGAGCACAAATCGATGTTGTCTCAAAGTGTTATTTGTCCAAGTATAGGTATCTATTTCGAGCCATACTCATCATTCGGTGGGATGCTTTGTGGCTGTTCTCGGGTTTCTCGACCACCGAACAGCCGAATTGTTGTGGCTTTTCGGGGGGGGTTGCAATGCATTGCACCGAGAATCCTCCCCCTTTTTCTTTGCGCAAAGCCATAAGCAAGGAACTCGGGTAAGCTTGCTAAAGATAACAGGAACGGTTACGGCTGCGACTACTACATTGAGCTCATCTATAAGGTCGATCAGGTTAAACTTGCTGTTGACAGTTTGGAGTGTAAGAAACCTAATCTGGTCTTGTTCTAGTTTCATGAGCTTTTCACTCACCAATTAAATTGCTCTCAGACTGTCGTTGAAAAGCCATTGCTAGTATCATTATTGAACTACTCAATTCGTCGGTCATGATGCGAGCGTCGGCTGGCCCTGGCAAGGCTGGCTAAATAGCTTCGAAGTGTGCAGCGCCTAGATAGCTCGTGAAACAGCCGCAGGACTGTTTCATCCCGAACACGTGCCTCTTGATGTGATACGCTTCGTAAGGGGAAGACGACAAAGACACAGAGAGGCGAAGATAGATATAGGTATTTAGCTTGTTCTTCTATCCAGAGAGTATAAAATATAGCTTACGTAGTGTATCGTAACTAGCTAGGTATTGTACACTAGATGGGTGAAGCCCGAAGTTGAAGCTCTGTTTTACATTCTACTATATCAAGTTCCCGGGATTAGGGACCGAGCGGACTGCTTTGCCTTAGCGAGGAATTACCTTAGATTGGCCCACCAATGAGTACATTACACTGCCCCCGAGTAGGCGCCCGGGATCATCTGTATCCACTAATATCTGGGGGCCAAGAAGGGAGCTTGCTTGAAGCTTCAACATCATTCGAGGGGCCGTGGTTGGATACGAAAGGGAGAGTAACCAACAAGATCCAATGAATGAAGGAGATCTATGGGGACAGGCAACTGTGCCGGTGCCATCTAAGTACGTATTATGTAGTCAGTCGTCTATCAACCTACCTAACCTACCTAAGGTGCCTACTGTAGGTAGACTAACTGAATACTGTACCTAAGCGGCCGCCAAAGCATCCCCGGTCTAGGTAGCACGTTAACAGCAGTCTTATGTTGTTTCAAGTTCTCGTGCTGCCTTCCCCTGATTCACGCCTTACATACTTCGTACAGTACGCCGTGATCCTACAGGCCTCGGTCCTTGGTTAGGTAGGTCCTTACCTATTCTTCCATGTCATGTAATGTAGTTAGTTGATTGTTAAGAACTACGTACGTACCTACTTCTTTGATTTGTTTCGGGTTCCTTTCTTTTCTTTACCGTGAGTACGGCATTGTCTACCCGTCTTGACAAATACCTATTGTTTGTTAACTTTTTGTCGCTGTCCTCCTTATTACCGCCACCCAAGAAGACCCTGTGCAAGCCCCTCGTTTCCATATTTAAGGGCTTGGCAATCTCGAACTCCCAACACCCCGCCATCACCATCCGCTTGCTTAACTTGAGGTCTACTCTATCTTAGCTTTACTGTGCGCCAGAACAATTAAACTTGACAATTCTCCATATTCACCATGGCTGCACGACCAAGCTTGTTTACAAGAGGTCTTTCCTCCCTCTCTCAGAGTACCGATGCCAACTCCCCTAGCGTCAGCTCACCCGCCGAGCAACGAGATGATGCGAAACGGAACTTCCTCAAGACCATGCGGCCTCTGCCCACCCAGCATTACTGGAATGTCTGGTTTGACAGGCAAGTAGCTTATTCCCCGAATCCCATTCCATAGAAAGCTATGAAGGGAACAGTTTTCTAATTCGTTCACCTCATTAGGCCGTCCAAAGAACAGAAGCCCGATGATGGCAACTACCAGGCCTCCCTAGAGCAGCTGGGCACCCAGATCGAGTCGGTGCAGGACTTCTGGCGGTATAACAACAACACGCCCGTCGACCAGATCAAGATGCGTGAATCCTTATACCTGTTCAAGAGCGGCTTCAGGCCCATCTGGGAGGACCGCCGCAACATCCAAGGAGGCAGCTGGACTTTCCGCGTGCCCAAGAGCAACGGGCCCGATTTCTGGACCCGCATCCAACTGATGGCAATCGGCGAGAGTCTGCAGGAGACTTTAGCAGAAGGTAAATACCAATACCTAACCTTAACTCATGCTTTATAATAAATAAATAAATAGACTTTGCGCTAACATCAGGTTGCAGGAGATCAGATCTGCGGCGTGGGCCTCTCGGTGCGCTTCAACTCGCACCTCATCTCGATCTGGCACCGCGACGCCTCGAAACAGGCCTCGATCGACGGGATGCTGGAGGCCGTGCTCAACGAGCTCCCCGCCGAGCTGCGGCCGAAGCCCGACAACTACTTCTACAAGAAGCACTCGGACCACGCGGGCTTCAAGGCGCCGCCGGAGCTCCAGGCCGTCTTAGACTCGCAGAAGAGGGCGCAGGAGGCCGCGGCCGCCAAGAATGCGAACGCGAACGTAACGGTCACTTCACCTGAATGATTCTTTTTCTATTTAGCGAAAAGACGCGCGCATTTCATCGGCCTTAGGTATAGGAAGGAGTTCATAAAGTTGGGAAAAACATAACCCCCGAGTACCTAATGTTGACTTTTCGTTTGATTAAGTACTTACATAAAGATTGGCGGGCATTTACTCGGGCGTTAGCAAAAAGGTGGTTTGCGAAGCAATTCACAACATATTAATTTTCTTAACCACTTGTAGCAAATTCTAGAGTTGTCCAACTATGCTACCAGCAACGTAGTAAATGTCATGATTATTCTTCATGATTCGAGTATCTAGATTAAACTGTATCTCAGGCCGTTCGCACCTAAAGGCATCCCGCGGCCACCACGCAAATATATTTAGCTACGTACCCATGTAGTCAGCCTGGATATCTGGATTTTGGTGAAATGTTGCTGCCGCCGACTCTCATTAATACTGCGTCCGGTTTGGGTGCTTGATCAGGCGACAGTCTTATCCGTACCAAATATGATCGGATGAGACTGAGGTAGGCAGTGAGAGGTCAGTTACCGCCCCCAAACCTGAATATAATTCCTCATCCCTGACTGCGGACCTACTATTCATGCGATTCGTTCCGAGCACCTAGTCCTGCTTAGGGGGCTATAGCCCCATCTGGGGTGTCCGTCTGATAAAACTTGGCTGGCCCCGACAAAACCAAGGCCGGAGTCTCAATAGAGTGACATGTATGTCTGGCTTATGCTCTCTCACCAGTCGTCCAGCCACACTTGATGTGTATTATTCCTCTGTAATATCGGTGATCGAGGTGCGAGATATTCCAAGCTCAATCCCCGTACCAATCTCCCTCGTACAAGAGGGATTCTTGGATACTTATCCTCCTTCGGCTTCCATCTCCCACCACGTGCCCTACAATTCCTGTAATAATAATCTCGTGAAGCATGTTCTCAGAAAATCTCATCACTTCCAAGCGCCGGCCCTGCGCATGACCTCCTCGAACTCGGCCCTCGTGACGCCGCGGCCGATGCCCGCGCCGCCGTTGGCCTCGAGGATCATGTCGCGCAGCAGCGCCTCGTCGACATCCTGTTTGAGCGTCATGGCGATGCGCTTGAGATGCGCGAGCGTGAGCACGTCCGCGTCGGCCGCGGTACTACTACTGCTACTCCCGGCGCCCGCGAATAATCGGAACGCCTCGTCGACCTCGGCCGCGTCGGGCCCGTCGCCGGCCCGCCCGTGCAGCTTGAGCGCGCAGATGGCCAGGAACGGCTCGTACGTCGCGTGCCCGTCGTCGTCCGGGTCCATGATCGAGAGGAACTCCTTCAGCTCCGGCTTCGAGGGCGGGAGGCCGAGGGCGCTGTGGGGTGGTGGTGGGGTGTGAGTTTATCTGATCTCATGAGCAGACGAGAGACGGGTAAGACAAGAAAGACATACACCATGGCCCGCTTCACGTCCTTGGTGGGTATGACGCCCTCCTTCTCGCCGTCCATGGGCTCCGCGAACAGCGCGAAGGCCTCCTTGATCTCGCGCTCCTCGCGGGCCGAGATGTTGTGTTCTTTGGCGAGCTTCGACTGCCGCTCCTTGGGGGCCGCGTCCTTGGCTGAGCCCGCGGTGGCGGCTTTGCGCTTTGGTGGCTACGGTGGCGCGGTGTCAGCTTGCTTTGAGATTTCGTGGGGGTTTTTCTATTTTACTTACCATAGCTACTGTGCGCTTCACATACAACAACGCGAAGTCTTCAGGTATACTACCTATGGTTTGAGTTGTGGTAGATAGCGAGAGGATGTGTTGTACTTATGAGTGAACTTGGGGAGCTAGCTTAGCTACAAGTACCTGGTGAACGGGTAAACTGTGGGGCATGTCTCGCTGACACAGCAGGTATGAATGAACCTTCAAAGTGAGTGTTGCTTGCAGTTGAGATGTCGACGACACGCCACCATCTGGCAGCTACGCAATTTGCAATTGAACTTACCAACGCTTCTACACGCATTGGCTACAAAAATTGCAGGAAGTCTCGAGACACCATGGTGCTTATATGTATAGATATTATGGCGATTAAGATGCGCCAATATTTGATATTCTCTTGACCTTGTAAGAAAGATCGTATACGTAATATAGAAGAAATCAAATAATATTACAAGGGCAGCGCCTTAAGTTGTTCTATACTTCTAATTTCCCTTCATAAGCCCCAACCGCGAGATTGTTCCCTGACCCTTAGATAGGCTAGACTATTTGATAGTTACTCGCCAAACTATCCCGCGATATTTTGGAGGTATGAATGAGTGGCGGAAAGGCGGTCGGGATCACACTACAGTAAATAATTATACATGCGACCTCTCAACTATATATGAGGTTGATTTCAAAGTCATCAATAACCGAGATCCTGGCCCTCACAGTTTCTGTATCAGAGACTTGAAAAGCTATGAATCCGACTCATGCTTCATGATAATGTCGACAAATAGTCCTAAAAGTGGACTGGTGAGCACTTTGTTCGAAGGCTTCAGCAAAGTCATTTAGGGAGTAGGTAGGCGTTGTGTTATATAATGGGCAAGGCGACTAAAAGGGCAACTCACAAGCTATCGTTGCAGATTGCTAAGACGTTAACTAACGCCTTATTATCTCAGAACATGCGACCTCGGCCTGTCTGGTTCAGTCCCGGTCCTAAAACTAGACAGTTGGACAATGAAAAGCGTGCGTAGCGATGGTGGGTAACCTGGTGTTGAGCTTATGGTTAAAGAACTCTGTTTCCTTGTTTTTCATCCTCTCAGTTCGTGGATTATTATCGCTGCTTTTCCCGATGCTTGAACTTGGCGAAAAGACCATCCAGCTTACAGCTCCACTCGACGGGTAAATTCTTATGAATGCATCGTATCTGCCACTCTCCAGCTCGTCCGAAGAGCCAAATATCCTCAAAATCAACCCATATGGACATGAAGTGAGCCAGGATGACTAACGCTCGGGGACGTCGTTGTTCGATGAATTTGCTGAATTCGATGGGCACCCAGACGGCGAAGCCACCTAGTCTCCGGGCGATGGCTACCTGTGGCTCCTTTCGTTCTATCGCCTTCAAGACACTGCACGTGTATCCCAATGCCTGCTCGTACACTTTCCGCACCCCTTCGTCGCTCAGTTCCTGATCTGTCTGCGCCTCGATCGAGCTTGGGTGAGAGGGGTGGTCAAGTAGCCATGCTAGTGGAGAAAAATCACACAATATCGTATCCTTAGCCTCGCGCATAATTGGCGGGCTGTTCACAAACTTGCTAATGATGCTTTTGGCCTCATCCCTTAGTTCATCACTTGCTTTACGGAAAACGCCTCCGGCACCATGTCCCATATGTAGCCACTGCAAGGGCGGCTCCCAAGGATCTAAGGAAAGCGTCTGAACTAAGGCTAAGGAATGCGCTACGATACGAAGGGCTGTGAAACAGATGTAGTCGAGGAGTTTGGAACTCGCATGGGGAATCTCATCGACATCGCGCCTCTGCTCTTTGCTGCACATAAGCTGATACGTCTGCTGTAACTTGATAAGTTCATCGCGCTCCTTCTTATCGGTGCTCGTCGTCCACATGTGCAGCGCCGAATGAGCCAGTTCGATATAAAGGAGGCTGCACCGCCCCTGCGTCTGCGCAAAGGAGATGGCCATGTCGGGCACGTCCTGAGCCCACATTTGCCGGAGTTCCGGGATTTGAGGCTCAGAGAACGGCTGCGTCATCCGAGTTTGGCTGTTGTGTAACAGTCGTAGCTCCCACAACCTCCGCCACGGACCATCGGGCAGGTCTATGTCGGATTCGGCATCGTCGTTATGAGGAGTTGGGTGAGACGAACCGGGGGAAGGATAGAAGCTGGAGCTATTAGGTGACTTAACTGATGTCGAATCACTCATTTGAGCACTCAGGGGGACGTGTAAGCTCCTTTGGGGGACTATCTCTGGCGTGGTCCCGGTAGATATAGAGGTAGAGGCGATGCTGGCGATGGTGTGAGCCAGCGGTCTCCTCTCTGTCTGGCCAGGTGAGATGGGCTTCCCATTTGCTAAGACGGGCGGTTGCGCCAGGTAGACGCATTCAACCAGATGTCTGGAGCAACTGCTACAACTGGGATGTAGTTCGTCGCACTATCATGAGATAGGTGTTAGCCAAACTGGCTCTCTCCGTGATCCCGCGTCATGGATACGACGCCGTAAGGGCAACCAGTGCAGAGATGTTTAGAACACCGTCTCACCTTGACTCTACGCTGCTTGCATCGTAAACATCCGGTTCGCGACTTTTTGTGATACAGACGTGGACCGCGCGGTCGGGGCTCCTGAATGTTTGCGTCCTCCATCCCAGGCATCAGTTGTACGAAAGCCGTAGGATCCGACGTGTGCTAGTCTGGCCTAGTTGCAGCCGTCACGTTCTCGGCTAGACCTTGTGATGCCCCGATGGAGGATTCTGAGAGAGGGACGGGCAGAATGGAGATGTGCAAGTCGTAGGGTTCATCAAAGTCGCGATAGCTTCACCCTGTCGAGAGATGGACATGGTAAGGGTCGCTCGTTGAATGGCATAGCCACGCCCATCGCAAATAATTATCCCGACACCTCAAAGTAGAGCTCTTGATGATACACGGGCATAGCCACACAGCAGCTTTTCTTTATTGGCTTATAAGTACCGGCAGGCTTGTCTCACCGCCCCACGGCCTGTGGCTGATGAGTGCGCGACTTGTGGCTTGCATGTCGAAGGCGCTGGATGGTTAGGTAGAAGGTAGTCTTGAGGTTTTAGGTGCACACTCTAGTAAGAGTGAGGAGAAGATACCTCTGTATGTTTGGATCATGATGAAGATCTCGTCTGAACTCAATAGACTCACTTTATTGTTAGCAGTAATCGAATGACGACATAAATGAACAAGCTCCATTGCGAATGATAAATTGGTCGGACTAAACCAGACCGCAGCTCTAGGTAATAAATGGGTTTATATATGGGTGTGTGTGTGTGTGTGTTGGATAACCGACACAGTCCAAGAAACGATTCCGAAAGCGACAGCGATATTGGTGTCACCCTCTTCGCTGTATAAACTCCGACTGGCAAGGGATCCTAACAAACAGGAGGATAGTGGCGTTACTGCTCAATTAACCACCTACCTACATATACTTACCTATCTGCTGTTTTGGAATGTGTCTTGGGTACATTATCCGCCTTTAAGGGCTCCTCGGGGTGCTTGGGAGACTAATATCCTACCAAACATAACTTGGAATAGATACGAATATATGCTATCTATATCAGATCAGATCTAATCATCTTTTTCTTCAGTACCTATCGCGGTGATTTTACAGAGTGCTTCTTCATGTGATCCAAATGTACGGTACCTACTGCCATGTACGCCTGCCAGACTCGCTGTTAACTTGGGTTTGGGGTTACATGCATGTCACTATAACAGCCTATTAATAGGGAGCTGTGGGGGCTGGGAGGCCTGTACATATATCCGCAGCTGAGCCGTAGGTACCTGCGTGCAGAAGTAAGACATACAGTATGCCGTATACCCGCCTGATTAGTGCACCTTTGACTTGCTTGAAACGACCCCACGACAATCAAGCCCCTGGAAGATCAGTCATCACAAATTGTCGTCGCCAATCGACCAACTGCAGCCCTTCGAGAACAGCATATACAGTAGACAGACCAGCCAACAATACGAGAGCCAGTACAGTATCGCGTCAAAACACGTCAGCTTCAATCTGTTCGACACCCGCGAAGAAAACCGGAGCCTAGTAGCTGCCGCCCACCATTGCGACAGGATGCAGACCATCGCATTTCGTGGCTGACACTCTCATCCTTCTTCCTTCTTGATTCCGTCACTCGTCTCCTCTCTACTCTTTCTCTCGCCCGTCGGGGCTATGTGATCACCATGCAACTCAGTCCGTTACAATCGCGTCTCGCTGCGTCCGTGATAGCCTCATGCCTAGTCATTGTCCTATATCTCGTCCTCTTCGCTCCGCAGTTCGCTTTGGCCGCCGACTTGGCCGGGTTTTCGAGCAGCAACCTCGATGCTAATGACGTTTTCTACGAGATCGAGGACACTGCCGACCCATTTGACGTTCAGAGTCCTTCATACGAGCCAGACTTCTCCTTGTTCGACCGGAGCATTATAGGAAGGGTTTCAGATGGATCGACCCCTCTCGATGCCGACCACCCTACGACGAGCAACATCGAACCCGGGATCACAAATTTCTATGTCTTCGAGGTAGCGTCGGTCTCTGGTAGATCAGCGCAAGAGCATAACACGCCATATGAACTCCGAAGACACCTGAATGGGACACAAGAAGTTGTTGGGGGCGATGGACATAATGAATTGGGCGCCGACTTGGATTTAGAGCCGCGGCAAACGCCATCTAAGACGCTATATATATCGGTAAATACCTGCAACCAACCCAGCCGAATCTCGCCTGAGCAGACTACTATGCCTCCGCAATTGACACTATTCGTGTCTACATCGAGTGAGAATACATCGCCCGGACCCGGCAAGGACCAAGGGACCCAGAAAACCATTGTCTTTAACGAAGGGGCAGTAATATATAACACCTCGCTTGATCGCGATGTATATTTCAGTATATCGGCGCCACAAGTCTCTGAAGAATACTTCTCCACTTCGTTACCGTACAATTACGAAGTCGCTGTCTCTCTCGACGGGTACTACCATTCCTACAATACCAATGTTCAGCCAAATCTGTACTTGGTTGATTCCGACGCCTCTTCCGCCTACCTAACGACTCTAAACCTTACAAGCCGCCCGGATCAAGTTATTTCCACGACGCCATATACGATATTTGTGCAAAGCGCAAAGAACCTAGATATTAATGGTATACGTAATTCATATTGTGGCTTGAAGAGCTGGGCACAAATTCGGCCACTTGTCAATGGGGACAGCCAGGCAACGATGGGCCTAATCCAAGGGGGCGACGCCAACTTAACCATGCAGGAGTTCTACATCAGTGGGCTGGACGCCAGCACAAACTATACTGGGATAATCGCCCTCAATACAAGTTTGACGGTTCAGAAGAGACAGGAGAGCGGCTCCGGAGGTGGATCTACAGGCGGTGTAGTTGTGTACAGGGGCGTCAACTTCACTACGAAACCCAGTAAGTATTTATTTTGGCGCCGGATAGGATTATGCTCACGCTGTTATTAGATGGTGCCTGCACATTTATCTTCAATTTGACGCTATGTACGGAGACGCGGTACGCTGTGCCTGGAAACTTGGAAAAGTTTCCGAACGGAACAGCTCTCGCGGCCTTTTATGACAATTACACACGAACCATGTGGGACAACTTTGATAAGGTTTTGCAACAAACCCCCTGCCAGGCTCCGCCGACTCAAAGATACTCTCTCGTCCGAGGTTGTGATGACTGCAAGCAAGCTTACAAGGACTGGCTCTGCTCAGTCGCTATACCGAGGTGCGAGGATTTCTCGTCACCAGATCCAAGCCTGCAAATGCGCAATATTAACGCGCCGTTTCCAAACGGAACGTTTGTCGACGAGGGCATCAGGAAAAATTATAGTGATGTGAAAGCCTTCAATTCGTCTAGAAATGTGGAAATTGACAACAACGTCCAACCTGGGCCCTACAAGGAGCTACTACCCTGCGACTACCTCTGCTATGATCTTGTCAAGAGTTGCCCCGCATCTATAGGATTCTCCTGTCCATTACGGAACAACCCATTCAGCTACAATCCAAGCTACGCATTCCCAGACGACGACAAGGAGCTTTCTTGTAATTACCCAGGGTCGGCATACTACCCCAGCGCTGCAAGTGCGGTGGTGGTGTCTTGGGTGAGCATGGCAGCTTTCATAACTTTACAGCTGTTTCTAGCATCGTGAATACCTCTGAGAGCAACAGAGGTAAGAAAAAAGGGATAATTTCACGGGCAAGGCTATTAGATTATATTCGCATGAAGGCGTCGAGGTTTGGGTGCTAAATGTTTGATTGTCTTTTTGGGGGCTTAATGAACAGCGGGCGAAGCGGAACGGCACTAAATAGAAATAGTCGAGGCATTGGCATAGGTGTTCTTGGGGTTTCACGTTAATCTATGACAGTTGGGCTCTGTAGAGCACACATATATGTAATTGACTCGGCAGTGGACCTCCTCAATGCAACTAACTCAGCCTCTCGTGAGGCATGAACTTACAAATTTGGCTCCTGGTCTTATGCAGACATGGCTGCACGGCATCTCATCTTCGATTTGGTATGCCGTAGTGCTTTTGAGTTGGCGATCCTCCTGGCATGGACTCTGCTTAGCTCTGAATGGGAAAGTTGTTTGCCTCGTGGCTAAGCCGTATCCCTTAGTATTAAACAGCAGAGCATGACGCCCTGAAGTACAAGCAGCGGCATGCCAAACCACTACTTTCCTCTCGCCGATCTGAAGCGACTATTCTGGGTGTAGTAACCGCAGGTGCGATGGCTCTCTTAATATCGTCCCTTGGTGCGTGGTCCCATATTCTCATTTCACACGTCGTGGTATATCATTATCGCCTCTTCTACGGTTTTGCTTGCTCTAGCTGTTCTATTCTCGCTTCAAGGTCGGATATGGTAGCTAGAATAACATGTAATTCTAGTTAGCGATCGAGTCGGACCGGGAAAATAAATCTGAGAAAGAAACTCACCTTCCATCTCGGCCCGGACTTCATCCTGTTCCAGCTTCACCCAAAAGTAGTATAACAGTTGGTACGTGAAGATGGCCATCAGGAAGACCTTGGCGATGGGGCGACCGAAGGTCTTGTAGAAGGTCTTGTGCTATTGTTTGGGAAAAGAAGGATATTAGTTTCTCCTGTTCTTCGCTTTGGTTTTCCCGCTTTTCATCTCTTCGGTTTCTTCACAGGAAATGAACCGACGTTGCGCATGGAGGCGGCCTTACGTTGAGAGAGCCTTGGTCTTTGGATGCCTGCGTCGATGAGAACCTTGCTCGTGGGAGCTGTTGAGCAATGCGAGACCGTGGGATTAACTGAGTCAACAAGGTCGGGATGCGCGAGGGCGCTGTTATCCGGGGTGCAAATCTGGCAAGCATCGTGAGAGTTGGTGGTATTTTTGACTGATTTGATGGAGGGGTTCGTTTCCTGAAGCTTTGCCGAAGCTCTGTCGATAGATGCTAAGCTCCAGTTACTCCCCAAATGTGGCTTGGATGTCATTGTGCTGTGGCTTGAATGATGTGGGGAGGCCACGGGCTGAGTGGAGACGCAATCGCTTTTGCCCGTCCAAGTGGCCGAACTAGCCGGTACGCTAGCTAAAATCGGCAAGTCCCTTGCAGAGCTTCCCCATGCATTAAATATTACCCAACTAGGCGTAGATGAGCTCGCGCCGAAGAGACCAGGGGTCGACTTTAGCGTAACCATTGCAGACACCTATCCACTTCATCCCATAATACCTGCCTACACTACAGTACCGTAATGTGGCCGTAACTTTTCAACGCCCGCAATCTACTCTTCTATTCTACCTCGATCTTCCTCCCTCGATGTGTGCTGGCCTTGAGTCATAAGCCGTGACGGGATATCTGTTCTGAGAAGTCGTTGGAAACTCTACTGTATACTTCCGTGTATATATAGAGGAATCAGGGAGCTTTCTATCAGGGTTACGCATTCTCCAAATCCTCCACTTTCGAGACTCTCGACGTCGATCGCTCCAACTTCGGTTCCGTCCGAACCTCGAAATTCCCCTCTACGAGCGCGTGGGCCACGTCCTAGTCGATACCTATCCTCTACGGCCGTGCAAACTTGTCAGGGCAACATTAACCCCTTCACATAACACACATCTCCCTACCTATATATAATCACAATGGTATGCAGTTGCTCTTGCGCACAGAACCCAAGTCACGCAGCGCTCGCGGGACAGAGACCAAAGCTAACTCCTTCTTTCTTGAAACCAACAGGCCCAGACCCTCGAGCAGCGCAGGCGGAACGCCAAGTTTGCAAAAGACCAGGACGCACGCCGCGGCAAGGCTGATACAGACGTCAAGAAGCGCAACAAAGACTTGCCAAAGTCGCCCATCTCACCGTTCTGGCTCGGTGAGTGTTTTCACACACTTTTCATACCCCCCCTTCCTTTCAAGATTGATGTTATCAGCACAGTCACTAATATGGGGCCTCCTTTCTATACAGGTGTCCTCGGCTTCGTCGTATTCGGTGGCCTGCTCTTCGAGCTCATCTCACGCTTCTTCTGATCGAGTCATAAAGTAGTCCCTGTATAGCCCAGGTCGAGATGGTCAATGAGGGGCTGCATCCGGGGAGGAAGACTTCTAGAGCTGGAGCGAACCGTTATATATCTGATGTGACAGAAGGAGCAGAATCAGGCCTCCTTTGCTGAAGAGACACATCGTTCAGAAGGGTGAGAAGAAGACGGATTAACTATGTCCATTGAGCTGTGTACAAGTACATCTATCTATATTTGATTTTTGGAGCGGGATCGCTTGTTTATATCAAAAGATTAGCCGTGCGGATAGGAAGCAGTTAGTGCTACTGCGCCATCATAGTCCAGGAAGCTGTCAATACAGAAGCATCTAAAAACCCTCAACAACTGCTGCTTGGGCGTCCGGTAGCAAGTGATTATCTGGAAGAACAATTGTTGATCTAATTATTCGAATTTTAGCCACAGTATAACTAACTCTAGTCTCACGTCAAACCGCTAGACCCCGGCAAATATGACAGCCATACAAGTTCTTATCATTACCTTCGTAAAAGGGCGCGTCGCAATTAGACGGTGGTATTATCGTACGTATTCCTCATATAACGACAAACTGATACTCGTGCCGACTTGATAGCTATCAAGCTCCAAGCCCTCGCCTGTGACTATGCCCCTCATGTTTCATCTTCATTCCAACATCGAACTGGCGTTCCAAGTCAGACTGCACCTTGGCTATATCAGCCTGGGAAGCTGAAATATGGCTGCCGCTAGCCGCTCCATTGGCCTTTCCACCTCCTAGGAGCCGCAAAAACTTTTCTTTCCGCTTCGAGTCACCTTCTAATGCTGAGACGTTCCACTGCTCGCCGCCGTTGGCGTTGGCTTCACCTCCGGCCGTAGGCTCAGACACGTCCTCCTCAGTAGCTTGTTTCTCCTTTCTCTTCTTCTGCTTATATTTCTTCTCCTTGGGGATCTCGTTAGCCTCTGCTAGCTGGTGAGCTTCGGTGTTTTCAATACCATGCTCCTTTTTATCTTTCTTCGTTTTTTTCTTGTCCTTCTTAGTCTTAGACGTCTCAGCCTCGGCGTCGTCGTTGTCGCCGCCACTAACTTGCTCTATCTTGCGCCGCTTCTTCTTCTCTTTCCGAGTTTCGGTCTCGTCTTCGGCTTTCGCTTCGGTATCGGGATCCATGGCATCCGGTGACTCGTCTCGATTCTCTTCAGCCTCCCGCTTGCGTTTTTCAGCTCGCTTCTCTTCCTTCCTCTTGCGCTTCTTCTCCTTCTCAGCTTCACTGTGGTCTTCTCTCTCCTGGACATTTTCTGTATCCAGGCTCGCTGAGGTTCCGTTGGGAGTTGGGGATGCGTCTAGAGGAATGTAATCTTCGTTCTCGGGATCCTGTGCCATTAGATCTATCTCCCTCTTGAGTGCGTTCTTCTCTTGATCTTCCGCCTATATAAGTGTTAGCGGGACTGGGGCAATGATGGCGGTGATTGGCAGAGAGCGCCGTACGTCCTTCTTCCCATCAAGGAGATCAGCCCGTGCCCTAGCCTTCTGAGCCTCGTCCCAGAGCTTGCGGGCTTGGATCTCGAGCTTATCGGCGCGCAGGCGCAGGCGTCTGCGCCGCTTCTCTTGCTTGTGAGGTCGATTGACCAGCTTCTTCTGCTTGTCGAGGGCGACGCGTTCCGGGTTCCATTTCCCAGCTCTCTTCACGTTCAGCTTCCGGGCTTTCTTGGCTTCGGATTTGGCGTGACGCTTATCACGGCGGATTTCGGCTCGAGCAAGTCGCTGCTCTTGTTTTTTCTTGATCTTCTCCTCTGACCCTAGTCAGCAATGGCAGAGCTCATATCATCAATGGAATGCACTTTACCCTGTGCTTCTGCATCTTGTCGCAGCTTGCCAACATCCAACTTCTCCCAAGGACCCTCACTGTCCATTTTTGCGGTTGTTGATGGGCAGACCAATCGAAGAAGTAGGTAATCAAGGCCAATTGAACTTGTCGATGTCCCTTTACCAAACTTCCGTAAAAGGCTGTAAAAAGCTTTGAGACCTCAAATACCAATGCTTACTTAGGTATATTGGTGCGGACTTCATGCCAGCTTCTATGCTGCCTGGGTGCCGGGAAAAAAAGTTAAAGTGGGACTGGTATTTCTGCCATCTAAGTTGCGGGGCCACAAAAGGCGGTGAATTTGGCTCCTGCTGAAGTTCCTAGCGTAGGTAGAAAAGGTACCCAGGTAGGTAAATTTGCTGGCGGCTTGTGCGCCTGGTTGCCAACAGCTTCATCAATCAAAGCCCCTTACCCTAGTCACCGCCCCGGTACCTGCTACCTCACTCCACATCGTGACATCTAAATTCTGAAAGCAGGCAGTAGGCAGTAGGCAATACGCCTGTGTGTGGCAAAGTCCACTAGATTAATATTCATTGCACAACCACTGATCTTCCGAGAAGACGACTTACTTCCCCAGCCAGCTTGCACTCAGTATTCCAACGCCCACACGCTTTCAGGTCGCTTCTCAAACGTTTCTATGGACAGACCTTCCGCAGAACAGAGCTCAACAGCCCCTAGACGGTAGCATAAGTCGCCCAACAATGGCAACCTACAACCGTACACCGCAGCCAGCTGCGCTTCCCAAGACAAGCATCCTAAGCGCGCTACGAGCGACCTCCATGGTAGAGTCCAAGACTGCACTACCTGCTGGTAATATCCCTTGACTTCGGTCTCAATCGCCACGTTACCGGCCTAACACGTCTTTACAGAGGTCATCGTCTCCATCCTCGATTATCTGCCCGTCCCTGATCTCATGCGTTTTGCCAGGACGTCTTCCCGGATGCGCGAAATGGTTTATGATGATACAAGATGGGTGGCCAGGCTGAAGAACATGGGCCTCTGGAGCGATTTAGAAGCAAAGAGACGGTTCGAAGAGGCTATCAAAAGAAAGCGCGATGCTGCTACTCGGACCGCTACAAATGCTGGCCCCATCTCTGCCGACAAAGAAGGGAGCACGACTATTTTTGATGCTGCGATAGAGGAAGAGCGGCGTATGGCAGCAGCTGCCCAGCCTCCTCGACAGCCAGCAGCCACGGTAGATGGCTTTGAAACCTTGAGTCTGAATCCGAGCCAGTCCCAATCTCCTATGGAAGACCCTACGGCCCTTCTCGACATTTTTAAGAACGTTCGTAGTGTGCGAGGCTATGCGCGGCAGGAATTTGCCAAGGTGTACGGAGCATTAGCACCATTCTACTTTGACCTGGCTCAAGCGAAAACTCATACTGAGCCTGTTGTTTTTAAAGTCTTCCGTGATCCTGAGAGGCAGGCTCAGATGTTATCAAATTTGCAGGTGTTCAGCAAGTGCGACTGGACTGACGGTTGGTCGCAGAGAGTAGGAAAACTTTCAAACATGGTAACCATCTTCGAAGGTGCCGTGTTGCGCGAGTTTGAGCAAGGTTACGAGTTCTGGGATGTCGATGGCAGAATGCGACGATATGCCCACGTTCTCTATTCGCTCAATGGTGGCAACGCCGCTACAGAGCTCTTCATTCAAAAACACCCAATATTTAACGATCGCGAGGCACTTGGAAATCCTATTGATTGCATTAATCAAGCATCTCGCGACGATATCACGCTAGAACCTTCTCGTGCATTTTTTGAATTGCTCCTACGCAAGTTGAATGAGCAAAGTTCCAACATTAGTCGCATATTTCCCCAACCAGCCGCCGTCTTTTGGGCGTTTGCTGATAAAGTCCGCGAAGACATCATCACGGATTATGTTACTCCATTGTTGGACGTAACTCATGATAAACACACAGCTGTCTATCTTCGGGCGATGTCAGGTCTGTTTGAGCAATGCATGCAGTTTGTACAATCACTAGAGTCACCCGATGGCTCAAATCTTTCGGCTGACGATCACACGAAGGCCATATGCCTCAAAGTATTTGAACCACATATGGACCTATATCTGCAAGAAGAGTTGGAAAACTTTACCTCACACGCTGAACGCCAGGTTAGTAATTGGGAACAGAAGCTTTCCGAACAAGATGCTACTGTCGAATCCTTTTACATGGGAAGTTTCAATCGGCAGGCGGACAAGAACGATTTCCTGAGTTCTTTCAAAAAGGTAGTAATGATGCCTGTATCTGTCCTCCCTAGCGCTTTTGGAAGTAACAAACCTACACCGACGGCGACTACCACGAATCCAGCGTTCCGCCCCTCAATAGCCGGTACTCCAGCATCATCTCGGCCCCAGACACCCGGTCTTGGGAATAATCCAGAGCGGTCGGGCAGCCCCTTACCCCCTGAAGTACCAACAGACGAGTTGAAAGCCAAGGCTGCACTCATGGCGAATCGGCTTGAAGGGATTAAAAGTCTTTTCAGTATCGAGGTCGCGTTAGACCTAGTACACACCGCGAAGGAGAGCTTAGGTCGAGCCGCCAAATTTGTTTGGCTAGGTGGGCAAGTGGGTGAAGAAGCTCGGGAGCAATGTGAGGCGATTTTCGTGGCGTTGGTCAAAGTCCTTGGCCAAACCCATGTGAAGAATGGGTTTGGCAAAGCCGTGGACCATCTCTCGCGTTACAATCCTCGTGAGATAAGTGATCATAGCCAGACCGCTGTTGCGCCACTCGTCATGTTCATTGAATTAGTAAACGTGGGTGATATTATCTCGCAAATGATCGACGTTTTCTACGAGCAACAACTTGCAGCACCCAAGATTGCCGACAAGAATGATTTCATGGACCCAGCCGGCTTAGCTAAGAAAAAGTTTGAGCAGATGCTCGACGAGAATGTCGCTGCGGGGCTCAATAAAGGAATTGACGTGCTGATGGATGAAGTCGAATATCTGTGTGCTACTACACAGCTTCCTACGGACTACAACCCTCCTTCATCATCTCAAGGAAACGGGTTATCAAACGGTTCTGATATCGGACCGACAGTTACAGCCAGACGCATAACTGAGCTAGTCTCCTCTCACACAAGAATGTTAACAGGCAGCACAGAAAAGACTATGCTCGATGTCTTCAACGGCGAGGTTGGACTACGTTTATTCACAGCCTTATGCAAACACCTTAAACGGCAACGCATCAGCACGGACGGCGCCGTAAATCTAATTGCGGATATGACTATGTACTTTGAATACATCCGGACGCTTAAGAATCAAGATCTGCTGGTGTATTTCAAAGCACTTCGAGAGCTTAGTCAGATTTATCTGATTGATGCCCGGCATGCGAAGGAAATGGCAACAATCATCGCTGATGGCGACCGTTTTGGCGGCGTGTTTCGCGCCGAAGAAGTGTATGAATACGCCGAGAGGCGGGCTGATTGGTATCAAGTGAAGCGAGATGTCGAAAGGGCTATGTATGGATTGGAATGCCAGATCATGTGAAACGGTACGTGCCGTTACTCGCTCAAACCGCGCCGGCTGATACCTGTTGCGGCCGGTGATGCCGCCTCAGTCAACTCGAAGGAATATTAGTTGTCTGTGGGAGAATAGCGCACCGACGATAGTTCGTCATTTGAGGACTCATGCTATGGGCATCTACCCCAGTCTAATCACGACATAGTTAAAGGCAGTGTGGCTCGACGCTCCAATCTCCAAAAAATCCAGACAAGGGCAGGAAGCGTTTGGCGTCCGTCCGCGCGTCTGTTCGCCAAGCTTGTTGGCTTTGCCACCTTTCCATATGCTATTCCATTAGCCGCTTCACGTATAGTGCTTTAGTGAGAAACATGCCAGGAGACGTTTTGAAACTGTCCCAAACTGGAGTGTTAACACCACACTGCACTGGTACCAGGCTTGAAGAGCACCATCGATTTGCATAAAGTCACACTGCATGCGCCGATAAGGGAGACTTCAATGCCACAATCCTGGCAGCATTTTGCCCGGGGAGACCAAACCTTGTGGACTTACAAGGCATCGGTTGACTGATCACATCAGACATACTACCTCATTAAGCGCCAGGGAGGCTTTCGTCGAGCGAAACCCGAAATGAGTCCTTAAGATGATCCTGTCCTTTTCGCAGTATAGATCGGTGTCCGAAAAGACGTTGGCGTTTGTTTCAATGAGTCGGCTCCCAAGTGCTGCCTTTGTTCCGACCATCCGACCACTCCCTGCCTTCTGGAGAAACAGACAAAGCTGGTCGAAGATCATCGTGGGAATGCCTTGCAGACATGAAGTGCGCCTGAGCTAAAATGGCAGGCATGGAAGGCGTATGCACGGCACCCTTGTGGGCTGGGGCCACATGATACAGGGGACACCCGGTAGTCGTTCAACCAAGCTCTTCCAGACACGGTGCTCTAGTCAACGACAACCTAATTAACCTCGTGACTCTTCCGGCCACAGTCATTTTGAGACTTCAAAAACTGCTCAATAGCAACTATCGTCCCTCACCACTTGTCCAAAAGATATAAAAAATACCGAGGCAAATCCACCAGCTCTTGAACTTCGCAAAGCTCCCCGAGTCAGCAGGAAACTCGCACTGCGAGATATAATATTGAAAACGACTTGAACATGAAGTACGTCTATGCTAGCACAGTTCATCCATGGCATGGTGCTCGACAGTTGACATGTAGTACCATGACGTGGAGCTCGACTATCTCACTATTAATATCCAACGACATAGCAAGGTCATTTTGAATGTCTGAGCTGAGTTAGCTGAGATCCTAGATAGGCCAATAAGAATCAAGGCCTTACAATGAATTGACAACAGTTACCTAGATCAACAATTTGAGAAATATCCCTAGGCAATATCGCTCAAGTGCGAACTTAGTAACTTACTGTATGCATACCGCGAGAGACGTATCCGTCGAAGTGCAGCATGTGGACTATTAAATTGTCCCTCGCCAAAGGTAGCATGACCAACTGGCGAGTTGTCATTTCGCAAAGACATCTTGGCAAGGCAGATTCCGACGCTGGATGTCTACCGAGACCCGCTTAGCGCCTATCTAGTATACCAGCCGTTAGACTTATCTGGCGTCTTGGGACTTAGGACATGAAGTCTTAGCTGAACCAGGTAACATCTAGCGATTCCAGTGCCTAGGTTACTAGATACGATCCATCCAGAGAGCTTGACATCACTATCGTCCTTAGCTTATGGCAACGAACCCGGCAATGACGGTTCCTTCGGTGCAGACTAAAGGCGGTCGAGTTATGATAATCGGACGGTAGCCTAGGTCCACCGTACCAAGAAATTGCCGAGGATGCTCAGAACTGTCGCCTTTCAGGGTCTTTCATAGTTGTGCATTCTTGTGGATGCTAATTGAACTCCTCATCCTCGGCCTGTTCTCACCCCCCTAGCAATAACTGCGGGTTCCAGTGGATCGATATACCTACCTACACTTAATCTACTGTAGGGAGCTCCAACAACAACACCCCTGCGCAGCAAGCCGCCGGACCTGGACTTCCACGTCCTCTTACGCCCAAATAAATTCACGTGCATCTGGTACGCCCATGGCTGCAAATAGCAACAATTAATCAGTATATCAAGTATTTCTCAGCCCTAATGGCGCTGACACGTTGATTTATTTTGGAACACTTAAACAATCTAGACTGCATCAGGCGGGCTGCCGTACTTTACCGAAATTCAACTGCACTTATCGTGGTGGCTCTGTCCCTACGATTCTCTGCTAATACGACCACCAGGCGCGTAGCCGAACGTGATCCACACGGGCACCGGTCCACAAGCGCGGATGGTGGGTGTTCGCTTAGAGGTTTAGACGCCTGGGGGTACTGAATCTAGAGAAGCTCACGTTTTCTCCAAGCTACTACGACCAAATAGGATTTAGTTACTGTGCCATTCACACAACCAAATATGTACACCTTGTAGTACTTAGTATTCGACACAGACTAGACGAGCCCCTCTCTCCTCGCTTATCGAAGTCTAAATTACTCAATGATCATCCGGGTCACTTAACCGGGCGTCGCCGAGATTTCGAGGAGCATCGCCATCCCTCAACATCGAAGACTTTACGCTCCGAGACAACTTTCTCGAATTAACTCTTATTGTTACCTAACTTAGCACTCCCCATCTGCGCCCCTCGTTGCATCATATCAGATGATTTCTACAGTATTGTCGCCTAGACTAGGCCAGCTTGATACGCTTGATACCAGGATCTCTATGATGATATCGCGCTAGGTCACTAACCCATGACAGATCGGTCCAAATGTCAGCCACTCATGCAGCCCACGGCTTATACAACTCGTCTGTATGTGTGTACTATGTACAGGATGCTGTACAGGAGAGAGTATCCTGCCCCACACTGCCAGCCGCGAGCTCCGGGTTGAGTTTGGTTGGTACTTGCTGGTCTCCCCCCTGTTTGCCATATGATGCCGGCGCCGGTGAACACCACCACAGACGAGAAAAAGAGAAAAAAGCAAGTGGTCACAATCCTTTCAATCAGATTTTCATAGTATTTTTCGTTAGTGGTCCGACTTATATTACCCTTTTTAGGCTAGGGATAACTCGTGTGTTTCGCTCCCAAATTCCACCGCCCAATTCAGGGTCCTCCACCAACCAGTTCTAACTACTCCCAGCTTTCTATCTCAACACTTATACCATACTAACCATATATATTCATGCCACCCATCCCGACGACTAGACATTTTGGGGATTAACTATCCCTCAGCTTCCAGGGGTACCTCGTGATGCCTTCTGCTGCAACGATGTCCTTGATATGGGACAACTCATCCTTCAGGCCTCCATCAACAACTGAAGGATACTTTCTAGTGTGCCCGGCAAGGGTGAACAGAGTCACTGCCTTTGCATACCACAGCCCAGGATCCATTTCTATGAATCCTCCCCGATGCCAGCTACTGAATGTATGCCTGCACTGGCAGGTAGCCGCACTGGGGCTCAAAACGTGACAACCATGTTTTGTCATCCAGTTACTGCTTTTGAGACCGAGCGTTACAACTGATGTTCCGGTCTGCGGATACAGCTGACGTCGTAGCACTACATTAGAGCCTCGAAAAAAGAGGGTAGGACCTGGATAGAAACATCCACTGACGCACATATCTTCCATATCAGCTCCTCACCAGATGCTACGACAACTATCTTTGGTGCCTGGTTAGACAACGACTTGAAATAGCCCTGCATATTACCTCATGCCTCGTCTCATGGTTACATTTGTAGAGCACCACCGTTTTCATGGACCCCAAGGCAAAGAGTAATCTAGGACTCGCAGGAAGCCATTGTGAAGTACAGGCTCTTCTTTGTGATATATTAAAGGACCAACCCAGAGCACTCAGAAGGAGAAAACACTTTCGTTCTACACATGCCAGAGAATCAAGATCATCCTTTCTTATCACCATCCCCAGCCACCTTCGTCCAGTCCCAGACGGAAGACGAAGAACCACAAGTGCAAAAACACTCACAACTCCCAACAGCAACAATATCGTCAACAACACCAATCGTGTCTCCTTCAACTTCCCCAAGGCTCAGCACACCAAAACCTACGGAGCAAGACGCGGAGACTGAGACAGAGAAGGGAAAGATGTCGTCATATTCACCCAAACACCCTCATGACTCTGGCTCTAAGAAGCACTCATCAAAGTCCAAGTCTAAAGCGAAGGCTAAGAACGACGACTGGACCGATGTCACTGAGCCCGAAGAGAGAAGACGTATTCAGAATCGGATTGCACAGCGGAAATTTCGTACGAGAACCAACCCTCCTTTCTGAATCACGTTTTAACGAGGACTTACACCACTGACTTTACACGGACAGGCGAGAAGCAGAAGGAACATAAGGAGCGTGCGGAACGAGATGACCGCAATCAAGAGAACGCAGGCAGCAGTTATCGTGTCCCAGATGCGGGAGAACTGGGTCCAGACGACGACGACCTGTCTGGCCTGCCTTGGGGTGGTGTCAGCAGTAAGAATTATCCCGCCAAGAGCCCTGCGAATGAGCGGGAAAACAAGAACTAACCGGGCGGTTTTAGTGAGGCACGTCGTCGCCCGGGGCCACGAGAGCGAGACCCGCCGTGGCAGCGCGCGCGACAATCAGACACACGACCCGCAATACTACAACACATACTCTGGCTATTGCACGTCCTCTTCCCAGCAACAGCAGACGGCGAGCTGGGGCAGCCATGGTAGCAGCGGTGGGGACGACCGCCATCAAGATGACCAGCAGTACTATTACGATTATGATTACGAGTATGACCAGGACTACGACCCGAACGGCGGGGACGGGTCTTCTTACCGAACTTAAGCGAGCGTTTGCATTTTCTCATTAGCACTCTCTTCTTAAGACTGAACGCAGTGTGGTCAGTCGCCTACAACGGCGATTGGCGAACTCTTTTGTCCCTAATCAGGGCAAACAAGGGGCCATGTAAGCTGTGGCTTGATTACGATATAGTGACGACGGACATGAGCTTCGGATTTTCTGGGTGGCCTTATCGTTTCCCGCTTGTGGCTAATTTCGCCCGGCTATGTTATTCATTTTTCTCTTTCTCCCTCTTTTTTTCTCAACACTAGATACTCATAGAATGCCAGGGCGGTAATTACATGTTATTCTTTTTT
>NQIM01000186.1:0-70764 GCA_003426235.1 Xylaria polymorpha | reverse complement strand
ACTAAAAGTTAGCTAGTAATTATAATAATAGTTTTATTTTTAAATTGTTTAAAAAGGTATAAGTTATAAAAATAAAAAATCTATTAATTTAAGTTTTATTATAAATTTTAACTATTATAATAATAAGTTAATTAATTTTTTATTAATTTAACTAAGTTTAAAAAATANNAGTANGTAANTANTTTAANCTTTAATANTTAACNNAGCTAAAATTTAAAAAGCTTTAGCTTTTATTTATAATAAAAATATTTTATTAAATATTAAAAAAATTATAAATCAAAACAGGGTAAATAAACTAAAAATATTAAAAAAACTAAAAGCTATAGTTTAAATAATAATATTAAAAGTTTTATTAATAGTTTTACAGTTAGTATTATTTTAGTATTGTTTTAAAAACAAAAGTAGTATTAAAGCAATTAGTTTATTTAAAAAACGGTAGCATAAGCGTATTAGCTTACTATTTATAATCGTTAATAAAATTTTTTACAAATATAAACATTATACTATAAATAAAAATAAAAATAATAACATAGATATTATTAAAAAAAGGGTTAGTTATTTACTTAAATTTACCCCTTTTTATATAAACCTTTTAACAGGTTTTACCTAGTAATAAATAGTTATTTTTCTATAGATTTTAATAGATTTTGTATAGCTGTTTGTAGGGGCTTTTACTTTCGTGCGATTGGTATGATTAATGCAATTCGTGCGATTCGTGCGATTCGTGCGATGGCTGCGTGCAATAGCTGCGTGCGATTGCTGCGATGCTGTGGCTGCTTACGAAGGGCTGCGATGGCTGCGATTGTTATTTGCGAGGGCTGCGATGGCTACTTGCGATGGGCTGCGATTATTATTTGCGATTGCTTTGCTGTGATTGCTGTACGATTGCTGCGACGGCTGATTGTATGAAACATAGGTAGCTTAGCAAGTATATACGCTAGGATAGTACAATAGCTGTGGCGTTACAGCCACGATTGTTTTTGATGTAAATATAAGTAGAATTACCGTTTTAGGTAAAGGAAACATTGAATTTATATATATCATATACTGCACTAGCCCCTGCCCTACTCTACCTAGGTTATCATATTATTCAAATGAGGACTGCTCACCTTCCTGGATCAGGTGGTCAAGGCCCAAGGTAGTGAGTGTAGTGCTTCGCGCTTCGTTCTACTTAAGGACACAAAGGAGAAAAACCACTATACCACGCCGCCCACAACCGCGCCCACGACGAATCAATACACGCAAGGAGGGACTGGATCAATCTACTGCATCCACTGCCGCTGGCTGACAATACTAAACACCAGAATGGGTACCTAGGTACAGTATACATACATCTATCTAGATACCTTATGTATGTTGTATGAGAGTGTTCCCGGGTAGGTTTCTATAATACCTAAATCAACCACCTTACGTATAACTAGGTACCTAGGATAGGTAGGTACTTGCATGCATGTATTTTTAGGGTCGGGGATTGCATTAAGTACACTACTAGGTACCTTAGATACCCCTGCATCAAAGTATCTTGCATTGGTAGCTGTGGTGTACAGCATGCACACTACACTATGGATGATTGAGATGCTGTTTAAAATCGCCGTTGTAAAAGTAAACCTGCCAGGCATTCTTAACACGCCAACCAACAACAACTGCCTTTCCAAGACGCGCCAAAGCCTCGTAGTGCCGGGCATTCTGCAGCAGGAGTCGGAGGAATCGGAGCAATGGTCGTATTGTGGGGATACTACCTAGTATAGTACAGTAGTGACATGGGGGATAGTCTCAACGGTTCCCTGTTTAGGACATATCTTTCATCTCTTCTTTCTAGAAGAACTACTGGTTCTAACATAGCGAGCTCTTCATGTCACCACATAGAAACCCTTGAGCAGGTGTTAGTGTTATGTTATGCCTAACACGAAAAAAGGCGGAGCTCCTACAATTGGGATCTCTTGCGATAAGTGCTATTTTATGCAAAAATCTACCTACTAATAGGCGAAAAGAAGAAGGGAAGGAAACAGGAACAGTAGGTACTTTAGGGAGCAAAACTACCTACATAGGTAGGTAGGTACCTCGGTAAGTAGCGTGGCGTGGGGCAGCCCTATGGATCTGGCACACCGCACACCGCACACCGATCGCCGCGATCGCGGGGACAGTGGCTGGTGTGGGGCACAGCCACCAGCCACGAACACCACTTTAGTCTAACTGTCGTCCCGTAAATGAGCTTACACGTCCTATGCAATTATTATCATAAAGGCTTCTACTGTAAATGTGGTTGATGCTTCATAAGGCAAGGGCAAATAGCATTGCGATTGTCTCTGAATATCATCTACAGCAAGCACTGAGTCTCGCCACTTGCGCCTCCTTAAAAAGTAGAAAGATCCCCTTTTCCCAGTGCAGGTTTGGAAAGTGACCCTTTCTTCCCGCTGATATTTTGATTCAAATGACCCCTTTAAGCCAACGTAGAGGTGTAATGTAGGGCTCAGCTGTGTAGTATATTATTTATTGTTGTTCCTAAATTCTTGAACTTTTGAACAATCATTGTTATAGTTTAGCAAGGTGCTTGCTCTCTTTAGGCCCCTTTATGCCTGAATAGCTTTGCCCAAAGTTGCCGCCTTACGCAGACTGTCTTAGAAGGTTGGGTTGAATCAGATTTGATCTGATTAACCCGAGCTGATCTAATCGGCAGTCTGCCGCACATATGATTATTTACATGATATCGGGTGTCCTAAACCCTTGGGTTCGTGTGACAATGGAACGACAGCTACAATAGAAAAAATAGTTAACTCCTTTGGAGTAGACCCTATAGCTGTTGATCCATTTCCTCTATAAGTGTGTGCATTATGATTCAATGTGCTGCAAATTCTACATTCTTTTAGGCCGTTGCTTTGATGTCTTTTTTAAGTCATGCACATCTTTATTAGCAAAATATCTTTCAATTAAAGTTAGATTACATTGTAGTTTTAAGTCACTGTTATGATCTAGATAATAAAAGATAAACTCCAATCATTTCGCCTCCATTATCTTTGCATTTGTTTCTTCTTTTTTACCTTGAATAAAATCATAAATATCATAAAACACATTACACATAGGGACATGCAACCTCTACTAAACACCTTAATCGTTTTACCGTCTAGTGATTAGCATAGTTAGTACTTCTAATCTCTTCTAACACATACTCGATAGAGCAAGGACTTGAAAGAAGTGTCCGTTTGTATTTCAATGTGTGTGTGTGTGTGTGCACACGGGCGTGCACGCGTGTGTAGGTACCTAGGTAATTGGGCATGACCGCTTTGTTGCATATCCATGCCCACAAGCGAAATACCTACTTTTCACCTCCTCAATGAACTGTCTGCCAACGCTACAACCGGCCAGAAATTTTAATTGATATACATGTTACTCCCTCAGACTTTAAGACTTGACTCTCTGCTAGTTGAAGAAGTGATGCTGCAGCTAAATTATAGAATAACACACTTAGCAGGTCCTCTTCTTCTGTGGTTATTTCTCTGCCCTTTACCTACGCTTTACATAGAAGCTAGGTTAAATTGGATATTACACTTAAGGCAAGGTTAAGAGTACGCTGTTTAAATATTATTTTCTCTTTTGGGAAGGCAAAGTATCTGGACTTGTATTCAATTTGTTGGGTGTTATTTGCATAGCAGTGACGCGTACCTGTTGACGCGCTCTTTCATTTTCGCGTACTCTCTTCTTGCCTGGTACTTAAGTCAAACTTGGGAACTAAAATAGTATGCTATAATTAATAAGTCTTTCAGTATTGATAGCAAGCCTAGTATATGACGAAATGCCTGCAGCATTGCTTTGCAGGGTGCTGTAGAGCCTCAAAGGCACCCATGAATCGACGCGTTACCTAGGGAAACTACATGTTACAATGTAGTATTAATATAACCGGTTAATGCAAATACAATAAGCTCGTTATAAGAGAAAGCCAGTGACAGAGGTGGGGTTAGGGAAGGCACGCTGTTGTTGGTTTCCTGGTTACTTGAAGTTGAGAGCTGTCGCCGTAACATTTTCACTCGGGCCATCTTCAGAACGGACCAGCTTCCTCCCATCTTGTGCATCCCTTTTTCCAAACCAGTTCATTCCCAACTTCCCATCACCTTCACGCAACGTTCTGAGCCACACAATCTTTGATGCACAACTTGCAAGTGTGCTTATTCTGCACCGTTGAATGATATTCTGCACCCTACCTTTTGATACTCCTCTTCACGCAACCCGCCAGGATGCATCTCAAGATTCTCATCATTCTCATCGTCGCGGCGGCTGTACTCGCTGCTCCATTTTGCGTAACCGGAGAAGCTGGCATTGTCACCACTGCCTCGCGCAACAGTCCTGGATTCATCAACATCCTGTCTTTCCTTGGATTTGTTCCCTCCTCCCTGACTGGTCAACTCAAAGTCGCCTTCTGCAACCATGATTCCTTGACTTCAGATGATAGTTCCCTTAAAAAACGTAATGATTCCCTCGCTACTGACGATGGAGTTGCTACTATTGCTATCATTTGTATTCTCGTGGAAGCTCTGGTTATTTTTCTTGCGATCTTGGTTGCTGTGTACAGTTGCATCCTTTGGCGCCGCAAGAGACGAGGGTTACAGCAAGAGGTGGAGAGAGAATACGCCGCGCAGATTCTCAGTGCACATCCCCAACCTGTTGACATTGAGCTTGGTGCTATGAATGGTAGTTCGGTCCCTCAATGGCCCTTGGTTACACCACCAAACACTCCAGAGCATCAGGATGCCGAGGGCAGCGGTATCCAGCCTGGAACCTCTGCAGGCCCCGGCGCATATGGTCACGGCATCCAAACCGGATTTTCACAGGCTGGCAACTCTGAGGCAGCTATCCCCGAGATCTACGTAACCGATACAGAAGCATCCAGACCAGAACCCAACAATCTGGAACCTGGTATCGTCGCGCCACACACCCACGTCGGGGGATCCCGCCTGGAGCTCGGTATTGATCGTCCGACTTACTACTCGACCTTCTATCGCCCAGACGCCGAAGCCACGGGAAACAACCCTACTGATAGTCCTGATCCAGAGGAACGCTTGTTGACCCCGACCACATCCCAACAGGCCGCTAAAGCTAGCCTATCGGAGCCATCCAGTCAATTGTCATCCGCCGCTAAGTCTCCTAACTAGGTGTCCAACGTGTACGAAGCTCCCATTTGCGAGATTGAAGCTCTGGGCATCGGTGCCTGCAGCAACATTTGCGTGGAAGATCGGGCTTATGATGCTGTATAATCGCGACTCACATCTACAACACGATTGGGATGGCTATCTGGTTCTGAGATTCCAACTCAAGAGTATGGAAAGGTCATCTAAGACAAGCAGCAATGATGCTATAATAGCTTTTCCTTCTTTCTTTCTTCTCTTAATTCGTGAAGCGTGAGTTGTTCTACCCCTTTTCCCTTACTCTTGCCTGGCATGTATTCACATGTTCAATGGCTAACTATATCGCTAGGGGCTATGTATACGGATCACCCGTTTCGCACACGCGATAGTTCGTTCGGTCCTAATAGTTCGACCAGATGGATTTCGGGCAACGACGTTTCACGAAGGGCTAATACGAATTCAAACGACATCGTGTACCTGATACTGTGAGGAAAAGGGGACCTGTGATGAGGATGGAAGAATGTATTTGATCATAGCATCTGATGCTCCTTGTTTGCACAATACACAGCAACCCCGTGAAGACTTCACTCCTCTCCTCTCCATATGGTGACTTCACAAGTAATCTGTTTATTACTAACCCAGGCTGTTCTTCCCATACCCGCTTGGTAAAAATGTGTTCGGTTAAGAGTGTAAGGATATAAATAAATATCATTCTGCCTTTCATGAATACGGTTACTTATGACCATCACCTCGTAGATTATGCTGGACTATCCTGGCATGAGTGCCTGCACAGCGCACAAGGCAGGTAGGGAGAAGCGGAGAAATTAGTGGTAGTTGATTATAACTTGAACCGATATGTATTAAATTTAACTCAGTATATTATGTCTGTTCACCTTATTTACTGGCAATATGCTCCTGTTAGGACTATTCGGTCAGTATATCAGCACCTCGCGCTTGCAGCGTATGTTCGAGAAAGTTAGGATTAATGCGCTTACTTATTAATACGTTGATTCTGGGAGCAACATTTCTGACGCTGAAGGGGTTTGGTTCCCTGGGCCTTTCTTTATTGGGCCAGACATGGACGAAATTTTGACATTGGCAGGGCTCATGTACCTATTAAGTTTAGGTGTACTCTCGAGGGGGAGATACGCGACGTGTAATAAGAGCTTGTGATCAATGGCTTAGAAGGATATTTGTATTTGTAAATAATCTTCTATCTAGTTAAGGGGTGCGCCCATATGGATCTCCAGCCTCTTCTACTGGGCGGCCGATCTGTAGTCTTTATGCCTAAATAACCTGACCTAAATCGCCGGCTTCGCCGATCTCGCAACTACCTGTCTCGGAAGATCAAGTAGTTTGCGGTGTTACAAAAGTAGGAATTGATCGGCATCTTGCCGTGTAATAATTATCAGCTTACGGCTCCGATGCAAGACAACCCGGACATCCGGGTCCGAGAATCATTATGCTAAGGCTTGTGAGGTCGGACTATTATTGAGTCCTAGGATTTCCTTCGGTCTTATGGGCTGTTAGCTATCTAGTGGCTAATGGGTCCGCTGAAGTGATTTGCGACCTGCTTTCTCCTGGGAGACTTCGGAGCTAATAAAACATCTTCTATCCACCCTCCCCATGATGGACAAGCAATTCCCATTCCTGGATTCCCATTCGGTCTGTCAGTGAGGTTCCCTGTTGTTACTATGTTGCTATAGAAACAGTAGATACCGACATGCAAGGGGATTGCACAAAGCGCAATGATTACGCTAAAGAATTGGTCTTATTGTGGTGTAGGTGCGCCCTTATCGTAACCCATTTAGAGTTCTCAGGATTAGATTGTGTGATAGCACAATGGCAACTTGCATTGCCAACCTTGTTGCACCTTTCTGCTCAGCGACTGGGGGTGCTAACCGCCGTTCGTATCGTGATCCGTATGTTTTGGAGCTGGAAGTTGCGGAGTAGGGACGCAATGCACATGTTGCTCTCCAATGACGAGTTCAACTTTTGAGTTAATTATGTGAGCATATAAAGTTATCTTCTTGTGTCAACTATGCCTGGACTCCAAATGAAATTACCAAATCTCAAATATAATGTCTACATCCCAAATAACATTCCTACCAGAATTTCCCTCTTGATTGCTTCAAGCTTACTTTTCTGGCTTTTTATTCTTTGCAGACCACTGCAACATGATTAGAGGCCAGGTTCTGCCCGAGCGGCTGCGGGAGTGGGCGGTTAATGATGGGTGGAAACTTTGTATAAATCCTTGGAAAGGAGATTCTAGAAGAGCCATGGGTTGTGTGTCGTTTGTCCAAGCTGAAAAGCGAGAGTCGGAAACTAGGGCCTACCGTGCTTCCAGGTTTATTTCAGATATATTGACAGTTTTCAGATAGTATGTGGTAGCTACGTTACCGCTGCCAATGTTTTCCGGACTCGGGTCCTCGAGGAACTGCCAGGTGACGCAAGAGGAATATTGTCACACGAATGAACTCGAGGATCTGGGACACCTGATATCATGTAATCAATCATATGCTCGCGGCAACTGGCTTAGATCAATTAGATTAGCTCTTCCGACTGATCTGATTGATCCCGATCTTCCGAGACAGCTGCGAAGGTCGGCAACATTAAGCGAAGCTATTCAGGCATAAAAAGACTAAGGTTTGCCCACCTAGTAGAAGGGAGGCCAGAGATCTATATGGCTCCCTTAGGTGCATAGTTGATTATTACACATAATTGAATATTATTCCAAGCCCTTATTTAAAGCCCTTGTTACAAATATCCACTGAAGCTGGTTCAGACCCCAGGGGAATAGTAGGAATGCACAGAATCATATAATTCATCCGGTCGGGCTATGAGATGGAAGCTGGGCTCGTACCGAGCGAATGGCAGCTTGTGGTTGGGACGAGTTAGACGATGGGATCGCGGTTAGAATAGTTTGTTGGTATGCTGGCGTGGTCTTTGACGTAGATGTAAATATGACCGAAAGCGAAGCCATTATAACAAGGGCTTTAGATAAAGGGCTTGGAATGATATTCAATTATGTGTAATAATCATCTATGCACTTAAGGGATCCATGTATGTAGCAACCTGAAAAGTAGCCTATTGACTGAGGAACGGTTGCCTAGGGACAGGTGTCTTTGTACTATTACTTGCCCTACTATATTTATATGTATAAGTATATGGCTCCTAGACTATAGACCTTAGCACTTAGTTCTAATATAACCTAGTCTTTAGAATAGATCTTTAGTTTAGTATAGCAATTATACTAAATTATAGGTTATTTTTAAAGAAGGGTTTATAAATATAAATAGCTATTTGCGTAGTTTTATAGCAATATATTATAATTAATATTTTTATAAAGGCAAAGCTTTTAGTAAAAGTCCTATATATATATTAATAATAAATAAAGAAAAATATATACAATAAAATTATATAAGTAAATATTTATGTGTGCATAGGTGGCTAATTATACGTCATATAATTTAATATATACTATTATATAGTATATACTTATTTTAACCCTATGTTAGTTAGCTAAAGCAGCTATTTATGATTATAGCTATAAGTTATTATTATTATAAATTAAATTAAATTTATAAATAAATTTTTTTTTTTTTTAATTTAAAAAATAACAATTATTTAAGTTTTTAACCTTTAATTAAAGCTTTAATAGTTTTATTTTATTTTTTAATTATATNAACTTATAATAATTATTAACTTTATTAACTTTATTAATTAATATAAAAATATTTTATTGTTTATATAATTTATAGCTAATTTAATTTATATATTATTTTAACGTTAAAAATATTGGTTAATTTTGTTTAAAACCTTTGTATTTTACCCTATACTATACTATAGAATGTAAAATGCACCAAATCACCACACACATCAATCAAGACACAGGTCTATCTCTATTACTCGCTAGCGACTTTCAAGTGCCGCCCGCCCATCCCACGCTCCAATCCGCCTTCTCCTTCGCTGTTTCTCGGCAGGTGGGTGGCTAGTGGGTGGCTGTTAGTAGTTCGTGGCGGGACCTGCAGTGTCTTAACACGATACGGTGGCTTGGCGCAGGGCGGCCCGGCAGGCTATAGCGCTCTCGATAGCCCTGTGACAAGTGACGGAGGGTTCAGATGAAGCTTGTCGTGTTCTAGATTGTCTGGGTACCTGGTTTCTGGTTTCTGGGCATCATCGGGCACATCTCTGGGCATACGTACTGTACGCTACCTAGGTACTAGCGTGCGGACCTATCAGTACCTACCTACCTAGGTACCTTCACAGCAGGTAGGTAGGTACATGTAGGTAGTGTAAGAACATATATGTAGCAACAGTACAGTACCTACACATACTAACCCAGCCGGTTCGGCATGGTGCAAACCAGCCAATCAAATCTGCGTATTCTGCTGTCCTCCTGCCTACCTGGGTACATGGTAGCCTGCTGGCGCACACCGTGGAATATAGATAGGTACCTACTGTAGGTTACCTAGGTAGGTACCTACCTAGGGTAATTGAAGGGTCATCGGCCAGATCAGCCAGCTCTCACGCCCCAGCCCTACCTAGGTATGTACCTAGCTAGGTACCTAAGATAATCTTTTGCGCACATAGTGTACGCTGCCTATTATCATCAGCTACGGCTTGTTGGGTTTCTGTTTAAAACATAACCAACAACTGTTGGTAAGCGTACATGAAGTAGGTATGCGGTTCGACATCCCTGCCGCGATTCCATGACAGCCCTTGAGCCTCTTCTTTTTGTTGTTGAGCCGTTGTAATAATCTTCCAGATCCATCAACCATAGCTCTACGTAAAGGAGTAGGCGGACCTTTCGAAAGGGAGCCGGGGGGTAATCCGGCTCGAGCGATGAAACTATCTCCCTGGGTCCTGCTCGACACTTGAATACGAATATTAGCCATCAGGGGCCTGCATACTTAGGTTAGTACATAGCAGCCACCCTCTCATACATGCACGATAGGTATGCCGGTAAGACAGACAGACGCGTTGGGGTCATCTACAGTACTGCGTACACCAGAGCCAACATGTACAACCTGACAAATAAACAGGCAGAGAGCTAAAGACTTTATGCCGAAAACGGTTGTAACATTCGCAACGGCGATTGGATATATGTATTAGGACTAGGAGCTCGTGCACTCGGCCGATACCTACGCAACGCTAGCACTGCAACCAGCGGCAAACGAGAGGCACAAACAGAACTTTGAGCAACGTGGCGACGAAGCAAATAGCAATGGTACAACTAATATGTCGATCAGTATGATAACAAAACTTGACGGGCATTATAGAGGCTTACTTACATACTTAGGTCAGCTTCTACGCCCTCATACTGTCACTGCTTCATGCAAAGTCACACACAAGATAGCCATTGTGGCCTACATGCAACCCTGCGAGAGAATCAGGGACTCGGAACCGTCCTCCGGGGCTGCCGACCCATTGTCGTAGTGTAAGTCGTGCAGCGCAGCAGGACCAACGCTTCCCTTGCCGCATAGTATACTACATACCTGCTTCCAAGTCATGGCCGGTCTATCCCCTAGCAATAATTAAAGGTTGGTTAGTAGTGGTTGGATTCAACCGTAAACTCTAGCTCAATCGGATCACATACTGTAGATACATATCTATTCCTCAAGGCCAGAAAAAGAGAGGCTTTGCACGGATAAACAGGCAGACAGATAAGTGTCACACCGTTTCAGGAGGTCTTACGGTAAGCTGATGGTCTGTCTAACGATTGAAACCTCTTGATACCATACTATGCGCCTCATTGTCTGACATATATATAATTAAAAGAAATGATTATCTCGGTTGTTCGTCCTCCAGGACACAGCGTCGGCTAATTGGTACCTAATGGAGTCCTATGGACAGGAGCATAGTATAGACGTGCCACGAGTGAGATAATTCCAAGTCAATGGTCTAGCCCGGGTTTCCGGGAGGTTCTAATTTATAATGTGTTTCACAAGCCAATAAATTGAAACTGGGTCGAGGAATCCTTCAAGTGCTCTTCTCACCCACAGCAACACCCCGATCTCACCGTAAACCGACGTCGAGTAAGAGTCATAATCTTTCCTCTAGCCATCCACTTACTACTTATTCATGTATTATCTCCATAATTTCACAGAAAGAGTTGCTCACGTAGGACTCGCTAGCTAATATTAGAAAAACCTATACCAAAATGTTTACACGAAACATAGCATCGGCACCACTCACCAACAGACAAACCACCAACCTAACTAACTCGGGGAAGACTCTCATCAAGCCCCAGATCCCGTAGTTGATACCGCTCCGAAGTCGTATGGAAACTGACATAGCCCAGTGCATGTTCATTCCAGTACCGCGCATAGGGCTCCTTCCCCTCGAGGACGAGCACGATGCGGCGGTGCGCGTCGACCGTCTCCTCCATGATCTGCCTTAGCACCTCGTAGACCTCGACGCCCTCGTACGATGCGCGGGTGCGCACGTAGTTGCGCGTCTCCATGGCACATTCTTCCTTGTAGAACCTAATTAAAAAACACCTCATCAGCCCGGGTTTAATCTAACAATGTGTTATCTGTCCCGACTAACGATGGGGAAGGAACCAACTTACGAAAAAAGATCGTTGACAAGGCAAAGATACCGCACCATATCCGGTATAGTCTCCATATAGCGCTCGAGATTCGGACAAATCGCCTCGGGGAACGTCATCAAGCCATACGCCTCTGCCATTCCATTCTTATCCCTGATATAATACGCCCACTGGAAGACTTGGAGTCAGTTATCGCCATTTTAAGCCTGACTTGTAAATGTTTCAAAAGCTTATAGAGACTGTCTTGGACCAGAAAGGAAAGATTATGCTCTGAAAGTTACTAAAACAAAAGGAAAGTAGTTCCGAGAATTGCTCACACTCTGGCCTCCCTTCGTGCAGGTCATCTTGGGCATTTCGGAGCCTTCCAGCGCGCAAGCGTTCGTAAAGTTAAGACATGAGGTGATGACTAGCGAACCCAGAGTCAGTTATTGCCATTTTGAGCGTGCTTTGCGAGGGTTTCGGAAGCTTCGAAACAGCCTCCTGACCCCCAAAAGGAAATCTTGTGCTTTGAAAGTTGCCAGAACAAGAATAAAATGGTTCCGAGAAGTCCTTACTAGTATTTGCCGCGACGGGAGAATAGAACCGGTAGCTCAGTCGTAGCCAGCGGTCCCATCCCCGCGCGACATTGCTGTGGTGCTCCTCACCCCCCACGATGAACCGTGGCACAAACTGGTGCCATGCCTCGGGATCTTCTTCCCCCTCCTTATCAACGAGGATGGCGAGCCAGGTGATGATACCTGTGTAGATGCGGACTTCGAGAGGGAGGTTGGCGTAGCAGAACTATTCAACAAAGGGCGTCAGCAATTTTGGCGTTGGACTTGGGCGGGAAGGAAAAAATACTTACACATGCGTAATTCGCACCCGCTTGGAATGAATGCCACGAATGCGAGCCCTCAGGGTATGGGATCCCCATACGAGCGGCCTCGCGGTGCATGCCCTCGAACAGGACGCGACGGTTATTTCCTGCCTTGGCGTTGACGCCGGTATATCCCACTGCGGCGACCGTGTCAGTTAGCGAATAAACGATTCCAACACTTGAAGTCGTAGGGGTATAGTTCACAAGGAGAGAACAACAAACACTTCTGTTCTAATATTGATTATACCACACATCAATAATGACTTACATGCATTCTGAAACCGAACCAGCAATGGTTTAATCTCGTCCGAGTTTGCGGGCATTGCTATTGAATAGATAGTTTAGGATTGCTAGGTTCTAGGCCTTCTTTTCGAGATATAGATTGTCAGCAATGGGCTTAGAATTTAGAATAGGACCTCGACTTGCTCTACTCTGACCCTCGAAGAACGGGAGGCGAGGCGAGGTTTTTATTAGCGATACTATAACGGCTATTCGCTGTTGAAGAAGTACGAATTTCGTATCTATACGTATAGTTGTACCGCATCCTATCATCGGGACAGGGAATCAGAACTGGAAAGGCCTTTTTTTGGTACGTAGTGGGAGTGAATGATGCCGCTATCCGCGCCTTGGTGAGTAACTCTTAGTAATTTTCAGGTTGTATTAGTATATATCTCGCAGCCATACCGTCATCTATCATGCGAGCAACTGATTTTCTTTGGAGCTGATAGGTAGGTAGTTGTCACACGGCTAAGGCCAGGTGCCTACGCCTGCCAGCCTTCCGGCCAGACATACAGCCTTCCGGCCAGACATACAGCCTTCCGGCAAGACATACAGCCTTAGAAGCCCCAACCATTGGTCGGCGATTATCACAAGACTTGCAGAGACGCATAGAGAGACGCACGTAGGCTCGTATTACGGACTGCGATCGGAGGCAGCCAAAGGAGGGGTAAGGCCAACAGCCAGGAGCACGGACCCCAAGGCTGTCTATAAAAGAAGGGCAGAAGGAAGGGTTACATTGGGAGACGGATTAGGAAGCCAAGGACCCTTTAGACCCAAAGAGAATTATTAGCTGAATTGACTAAGTTCCAAGCCCTTTACATAAGCCCTTGTCACAGTAGTAATGTATATATCACTTAATACTGGAAGTCACCGATGATACTGCCAAGACATACATTGTATCGCTTGCATCAAAGGACACGCTGATACGCATGGACACGGTGGTGATAGCGTCGTCGCTCCAATAGCCACCCATACTCCATACCACATACCTTCTAACTCCGAACGGTTCCGCCGATGGCTATGGAGGGCTATTATGTCAGATTTAAGGGGTAGAAATAATAGGCCCCATCGAGTGGATTCTCTACCTATACCTATTTAATATAGCGCGTACGAACGTAAAAATATAACTTAATATATAATTAATTTAATTAATATATAACTAATTAAAATCGGTTAATTTTAATAATTAAAAGTTTTATACGTTTAGTATTATTGTTAAATAATTTTAATACATTAAGTTTACTTTTAATAAAACATAAATTATAAAACAAGAAAAATAAACTTAGCGTAAATATATTTATTTTTAATAAAAATATTAATTTATATTTATAATATATAAACTAAATATTTTTTTATTTATTAAATATATAGATTTAGTTTTTTATAATTTAACTTATTATAATTTAATTTATTATAGCTAGCTTTTAGCTACCTTAGGCCATTAAGCTTAGCTTATATATATATATTATATTTAAACGTGTTTTATACCTTTTTTATCCTTTTTTAAGCTTTAGTTTAGTTTATTACCTATTATTATTAAAGTAATACTATTATATTTAACTTAAACACTTTATTTTTTATAATTAAAGTTATTATTATTATAAATTAAATTAAATTTATAAATTAAATAAAGATAAAAAAACAAGCAACTATTTAAGTCTTTAACTTTTAATTAAAGCTTTTATAGTTTTTTTTAAAATATATAAACTTATAACATTACCTTTAATATAACATATTAATAAACTAAGTTATATTAAAATTAAAAACTAAGATTTTTAATTAAAAGCTATATATATATATTTAATTTTATAAAGTAAGTTTTAATATTAAATACTTTTTTTAACACAACCTTCCTTTATTAAATACGCTGCTTTTTATTACCTTAGGCTGCTACATATATGTATATATGTATGGATGGATGGATTAAGGCCTCACGAGCAAGCCGTATATATACACTCACCTACATGGATGCTTATGCTATACCCCAATCACAAACCAAACACCCACCCGCAATTCATGCTCTTGGGCGCCGGTTCCGTCAAAACAGCAGAAAGAAATATCAATTCCCCTGGTACGCTGGCTACATCTCCGAGATATAAGCCTTAAGGTATCGTATCCACTTAGCAGCATCAGAAAATAGGATTAAACGTAGTATTGATGTTGTAGAAGTAATGGAAGGTCTAGTATATAAGGGCAATGCGTATTTTCTTTTGTATTCCGTGTGCTCCGCACCTTCTAACACAGTAAGTCATACCTGCCCACTGCATCTGGATACGGAATTCCCAGTTCTACTGCACGTATCAGGTAGATGGACAGAATCCATAATCCCAGCGGCATTCCCAGCGGCACGGGACATGACCTGCAGATATGTAGGTACCCTGGTCCAGATCGACGGTACCTGCATCTCCGTCGACCGCCCGCGGGGATGTCCATTTCCATTTGGCGCCATGGCGGGGGGTTAACTCATGCTTGCTTGCTGATTGGCCCATGAGTGCTGCGCGCGCATCGTGTCAGCTGCGATAAGAAAAGATAGGTACAGTAGCGAGAAAACCCCGCTATATACATACCTAAGCACGTGCGACATCGCAAACCCTTGCCATCATCCCACTTGGTGCGGTTTTCCGCATCCCTGCGATACACCCGCCCCTCTACCACCAGATGGCCAATCTTTCCTTTAAATACTCACTCACTATCCATTGCCATGTCCGACCCCTAGTCTTGAGGCTACCTAGCCAGCTGTCGCCTCTAGGTTAGCATGTTGGTACTGGATCGTGATTGAGTTCATTGGCAATATTCTCTCGTACCCTCGTTCTCAACACCGAACTTCAGTCATCCCGTCCCACATACCGGCGGCAGCCACTATTGACGCCATCCGAAGGGCACACAAAATGACATCTTACGTCTCTTTACTGACGGCGGTGAACGTCGAATCACATATCCACCTAATCATCGGCTCCAACTCTCTGGCCGCCGCCCGGTGTGGCCAGTCGCTGGCTGCCGGCGCATCCCCTGTGCTGCTCGCGCCGGCAACAGCGGAGCTACATTATGCTCTACAAAAGCGGTTAGATGATGGCGAGATCAAGTGGGTGAAGGAAGTGTTTCAAGAGAGCCACCTCCTCGCATTAGGCAGGGAAGATGTCGACCATGTCGTGGACGCCGTCTTTGTCACTTCGGGCTCGAGGGAGGGCCATCTTGGTACGCTGCTCTGTCGCGATGCTGCACCGCCACCTCCGCGCTGGACCGGCCTCGGTAATGGCTGCTAATACAGATAAACAGGCTTGCGCATATCGTCCCTTTGCAAGCGGCACCGCATCCCCGTCAACGTCGTCGACGCTCCACAACTCTGCTCCTTCACTCTCCTCTCGACCCATACCGATGGTCCTCTCCAGATCGGCATTACCACCAACGGCCGCGGTTGCAAGCTAGCGTCTAGGATACGTCGCGAAATCGCCGCCTCGCTCCCTCATAACCTCGGCCGCGCCTGTCTGAGGCTTGGCGACGTTCGCAGACGAATACAAGAAGAGGATCGTCTGTTACATTTGGCTCAGGCCGGTTACGGCGACGGTGATGACTCGGTCGACCAGCCCGCAACCTTCAATAAGCTGGTCATTGATGCCGATGTCGATGCGGCCAAGAACAGGCGCATGCGTTGGTTGGGCCAAATCTGCGAGTACTGGTCGTTGAAGCGGCTCGCCGCAATAACCGATGAGGATGTTAATACTATCCTACAGTCTTATGAGGCAGTTAGCCCACCAGAGTTTATAGGCAAACCGGCGCCAGGAAATGGCACCAACGGCAAGGGCCGCATCATTCTCGCCGGATCTGGCCCTGGGCATCCAGATTTGTTAACTCGAGCTACCTACAATGCACTCCAAAGCGCCGACCTTGTTCTGGCCGACAAGCTTGTTCCTGCGGGCGTGCTGGACTTGATACCTCGCAGGACACCTGTTCAGATTGCGCGCAAGTTTCCGGGCAACGCCGATGCCGCGCAGAACGAGCTCCAGGAGATGGCTATAGCTGGTGTGCGGGAAGGCAAGACGGTTCTGCGCTTAAAACAGGGCGATCCCTACATCTACGGGCGAGGAGGTGAAGAAGTGGAGTACTTCCGCAACAATGGCCTCGGTGATAGAGTGATGGTATTGCCTGGGGTTACGTCTGCTTTGTCAGCGCCTCTTTTCGCCAACATCCCTTCCACGCAACGCGACGTCGCGGACCAGGTTCTCATCTGCACTGGCACCGGAAAGAAAGGGAAGCCCCCCGCGCCACCCGAGTACACGCCCACGCGAACGGTCGTGTTCCTCATGGCATTGCATCGCATAGAAGGGCTCGTCAGGGAGCTGACTGAGTACCTAGAAACCGAACAAAGTCCCCAGAAAGAGGAGCCGAATCCCAATAAAATCCAAGGGGCAGACCCGGAACCAAGACGAAGAGCGCTATGGCCAAGGAGTACTCCTTGCGCTGTTATCGAGCGCGCAAGCTGTCCCGATCAGAGAGTGATTCGGACCACGTTAGCCGCAGTGGCTGAGGCGATCGAGCAAGAGGGCAGCAGGCCTCCAGGTCTTCTAGTCGTGGGATGCGCCTGTGAATTCTTGAATAAGCTGGAAAACGGCCGCGCTTGGAGTGTTGAAGAGGGTTTTGACGGCTTAGACATCATGAACGATATAGATTTGGGAACTGCATAAGTCCACACGGAATCTTTTTGGGGAGTCTAGCATATCACGTTTTGGCACAAATGTTAATCGGCGTTGGGGAGTCTACTCTGAACCAAGTTGTCTGATTTACAGTGTTAGAGACAATCTACCTGTTTACATTTCCTCCATCGCTCATATCGCACCTCGCCAGTTACCATCTGTTCATTAATGGAATTTACCCCATTCAAACAGCTGGGTGAGGACCGTCGACCTTCCTTGTCTAATCCCGATCGTTGGGGTGGAAAACGAGGCAGCGGACCTCGATACTCTCGCGGGAAGGGGCATCGGACTTGGAGCTCGGGTCCACAAAGGCCGTGTGAGGGATACGCCGGGCCCTGCCGTCCGTCTTACTGTCGAAGCACTTGATGAGAAGCACCTCCTGGGGTGTCAGCCCCCTCTTGTAGTACCAGCGGTGCGCGGGCGAGTGCCGCACCGCGAGCGTCTCGCCCTTGCGGTTGGGATAAATTAGTCCGATGGGCACGAGCTCATCCTCGCTCACGCTGTGCGCGTCGGCCACGGCGAGCGGGTCGCGCTCCACCGTCTTGATGGGGCGCCAGACGTTGATGATCTGGACGCGGCCCTTGAGAAGCTCGGCGGCCTCCTCGGCCGGGAGGTGGTGCGGCACGCGGGACAGCGACGCCGAGTACGACTGGTCAATGTGCACGCGCTGAACGGGACCGCGCAGGTTGGGGATCTTGGGGCCGTCCTGCTTCTTGGCGCGGCTATCTTCTGATTGGCGACGGATGGTGTGATCAAAGATGAAGATCTTGGATGCGCCGGTGCTGAAGTCGGAGGTGTTAGTATGAACTTACTCCTGGGGGATCGCGGCTCTGCTACTTACACGTCCTTAAGAAGCTGCTCCGTCTCGGGGTAGTAGACGGCCTTGATGTGTTCGTCGTCGACGAAATCTTTCTCCTGCGCCACGTTAGGGACGACCTGAAAGCCCTGCTTGTCGAGCGTAAACTCGGCCTCCCGTCCCGCAATGTTGGTGATCTTGACGCGCTCGGGAGCTACGGGTCGCTCGTAGGTCTCGGGCCGGTCCACGTAGGAGGGCGCTGGGGGCGAGCCGTCTTCGTTGGCCTTGAAGTAGTTCAGCACGGCCTCCACCTCACTCGGAGAGGTGGGCCCGCCCGCGGCCTGGAGGCCCTCGGTGAAGAAGGTTGGGAGGCTGCCCGTGGGTGCCTGGACGTCTGCGGAGGCCATTTTTATGAGTAGAGTTGAGAGTTGTGTTTAGCTATATCTGAGGGTTGATTGTTCAGTCACTAGTGGTGGGTTTGTATTACTATGTAGGTAGGTATGAGATGGTCCAAGAAAAGATGTATTCTTCTGCCTCCCCCTCCGGAGTATTTATGCATTGCCATCAAGCACGGCACGGCTAACTGTCTCGATGAGCTCATGGCCCCCCCCCCTGCCGATTAGCTTAGCCACTGTATGGGATGTTGGGCTTGACAGGCCCGTGTATCGGTTCCCCGCAAGCACGTCACCTTGCTCTGAGGTTGCGACGAGACTTGCCGTGGCCTATTGCACGCCGTCCCGTACCAGCATCGGATGCACGCATTAGAAATCAAGCTACATTTGTAATCGGATTCGAGAGATCATCCGATTCTAGTGCGTTGACTTTAACTAGTTCCCGGTCAAAACTGATTCAATTCGATACTACTGTAGGCTTTTCATGCAGCCTGGGACGCGACGTTCAGTTAGCATTTGCTGCAGGTGTTCAGTAAGCTTGAGATTTAAAGAGTTACGTGACTATATCATGTGCACTGTATTCCCGATTAATGTTTACCCTCTAGTTTATTAGAAGACTCGGTGCATTTAATCAATTGTACCCGGACACATTCTAAAAGCTACCTAAACACACCTGAGCCGGGGTAGCCCGGAGTTCCGGCGGCACGGCGAAACCGTCAACCTCACCCGGATAGATAGATATAAGGTCAAGTCCGTCGGCTAGCGGGCTAACTAACCGGCGGATTGAATCGAATCATAGGTGCATATTGACCATGCAGGTCAATGTCAGGACTGGCAAGGCTTCCTCCGTCCTTGATCATTAATCAATACATCTTTGTACCTATGGAAAGGTACAACATGGGACCAGGTTTTGCCCCTTTCTGTGCGGAAATCCGCAAACGCGATTGAATTATCTAGCCTCAACTTTAAGTAATCTTATGTATTGGCAGCATTTGTAATCCTTCCCTCCCACACCCATGACGCCGTATCCCGTCATCGCAAACCTAAGAAATCATGGGTATGACCTTCTTCATCCTTCAGATATGTCCCTCGGAATCCCCATTGCCTAGGACGGGATGCTAGGCTAGCATAACCGTGATCACAGCCGCCAGGAAGAAAGATCCCAACAGTCTCGAGCTACCGACAGCCGGTAGTTGGGTGACAATGCCCCCTGGCGTCCCTCCCTCTTCCCGTCCATTTCTTTCTTTAGTTGGGCTTACGGCAGGATTTCCAGGTAGAGACTGTTCGTTTATAGGGCGTATCCTTTCGTGCGACGTTGTTGGTTGTTCAGCCAGAGTCACAACGCTGACAAGGGTGCCGATATGCCCATTTGCATATGTCCATTTACACATTGAAAGTGCGTTGCCTGACAAACCGCAGTTCCTTTGGCTTGTAGGCCCGGTAGTTGCTCAAGGCGACACGGTCTTCGCCTCTTCGGCCATCAAAGCCAGCGTGTTGGAAGCGATTTGCTTTAGGGCATCAACTTCAGGTGAGCTGGGATCTAAAGTTTCGGATTGATCGATATTAGGTTCGCTCTTGGTGGGAGGTTGTTCCGGTTCCTTGTGCATGAGGGTGCACTGTAGTCAGCCATCAGTGTTTGCCCTCTCCTTTCAATGTTGAATTTTTGGTACAGTGAGCAATTGCATGATCCGTGTTGTGGGAGACGTACATCTAACCAAGATTTCTTAGCACACCTCTCACAGGGAACCCCATACCGGTCTGCTACGCATCTTACGTGTGCAGCGCGGCAGGACGTGCAGCTTCTGACTGTTCGCTTTCCTCCGGTCCGCTTCCTCCTTCGTCGCAATGCTGTGGTTGGCGGCGCAATGGGCCGTGACATCGCCGGCTGTCTGAGAGGAGTCCTGCCATTCTTTTCTTTGCGGTCGGCCGTGTTGTCCACCGAGTTGCCTTGGTCACTTGGTGCCATCGTTGCAGTCGATTGAAAAAAACCACTCCTTGCAACTGCCCGTTAGGTACGATCTGAGGTTGACAACTTGGTCCTCGCAATGGGTTGTGGGGATAAACGAGGTAGGCGGTGGTGGTAATGAGAACGCAAGACCAATATGTAGGTAGTGTTCTTTTTCTATTGCCGGGCAACGCGACTGCATCTACTTCTTCCTTCAGTTGTTGCGGCGCAACACACAACAAAGGCTGTTGCGGTGGGTTTTTTAACATCATTGCTGCTGTATTTTTGGTTGCCTTTGCAACTAACAGCTTTGCTTGCAACCCAAGGACACGGGCGCGGTTATCCAACGTGTCTTTGAGGTCATCTCAGTGACCTTGTCAACTGCAAGGTGTCTTTGGATAGCTACTTGATGCAGAAAATAGGATCAGACGTGCGTGGTATTGGTGTTGTAGGAATAATAGAGGTCTAGTACACAAAGGCACTCTGCCACCTCCAGTTTCTTTTGTATTCCGTGTGCTCCGTACCTTCCAACACACTAATTAGGTTATGCCTGCCCACTGATGCATATCTAGGTTCTTTCTTATAGACATGCATCGTGCGTTCTAGCTGTGCATGTTGCCTACAGGGTGTCAGTCAAATAACAACGAAAGCAACAGTGTTTGAAAGGGGCCCCTGTTCCCCTAGGTAATACTCGAAACTGGCATCAAGTAGAGCATAATTACACTTAATTGAATTGTATAGTGTGCTTCAAAACATCAAGATTAGCCCTTGAACAGGCCAAACCATTATTTCGTCATTCCAGTCTATTATACCTCAGCAACCAACACCTGAGGACTGATGGTATTCGGGCAATGATGTTTACATTGAGCAGACGAGTCTTGCCCGCAACCATTGATTCACGTAAACAGTGAATTTACAAACCCCTGTTATCAGCACATCGACATTATCCAAGATGGGTTGCTCGGCCATGTAGCCTAGCCAGCCAAGACGTCGACATAAAGCGGCGAATATTTTTCCCCCAGATCATAAAGACGACAAGGAATAGGTTATTAGCCAGTAGCACTCCGCCAAAGCCAGCAGATATAACAGCAGCATAACTGCTCTGCATGATCCAGTCCAGTACTTTGAAACCCAGACCGAAGCTAACAAGTTGCTTACCCACATTCATGGCCATGAGCATTTCCGACGTGTCGCTGTTGTAAGAATCTACAGCGTAGGCCAGTGTGAAACTGTAGTAGAAGTAGCCACACCACGACGCCATGCCGGCACCAAAGAAATAGCCTATCCAGTGCAAGTTTAGCTGGGCCGTTAAGCCGTAAACAACCAGCCCAACAGGGCCGACGATCATGGCAGGGAGCATGACGCCCAGTCGCATCTCGGCTTCTCGGATACCTTTATTGCGCCGGGTGAGGTACGCTGCTAACATGTCCGACGTTGGCGTGAAGGGAACAGCAAGGAGAAACCCTATTACCGAGCCGACAGCATGGATTCCAGAGCTTGACTATACCCGAGAATCAGCAACCAGCGCAAATTTCCATCACATCATTAACATCTGTCTGTACGTACCACTGGCCAGTTGTATGGAGGCGCAGTAATCTTGATCGGGAACACAAAATTGAACGATAAACCACCTAGCCCGATGATTATGCCGAAGGACGTAATGACCCATAGGACCTGGGGGACGAGGAAATAGGTCATCGACCTCCACAGCAAAGTAAAAAAAGGTACTGTTGGATCACTGCGGCCCCACGGTTGGAGGGTTGAAAGGAATGACTTGCGAGAAGGTATGGCAGGTACTTGCTCAATGGTAAAAGCTTTAGGCTTATCTTGATTAGAAGCTGCGTTTGTTGCTTCCTGGTCCTCATGTATCCTAGTTTCAATAGTTTTGCTTCGCTGGTACGAGGTCTCCTCGACGGAAAAGAAGGCAAAGATGAAGAGCACTGAGGCAAAAGCTAGGATGACGTAGAAGAAAAGTCTCCAAGAGTATTTGGTGGGGAGCATATACGCTGCTGGAAGTGTCGCAAGCGCCGCAAGGCATAATGCAACTGTTAATACGATGGTTAGCTAAAAGCTTTCGGCCGACTAAGGATTGTCCCCTTTACATGTGTAGTATCCAAGTTGTATCCCACGTTCATGGAGAAAGAATATGTCATTGACAAGTTGAACTGGTAAAGCTTCGCATACGCCGGCACCCAGGCAATGGACAATCCGGGCAGCCATGAGGCCTTCGAAGCTAGTCGCTCGCGAACTGGCGGCGAGACCTGCGATGAACTGTGTAGATAGCTAAGCCTTTATGCTTGATGGGCGCTGAGGGAAAATCGTTGCTTACGGCCAACATGGATCCCAACATGACCGGCCGCCTCCCAAATCTCAGGTACAGTGGTACCAATAACCATGATGTAAGCCCATACTGCAACACTCGGAGTTAGCTATCGCCATTTGGAGCATGATTTGTGAGAGTTTCAGCGGCTACTAGACACTGTCTTCGCCCGAGAGGAGCTCTCGTGCTCTAAAAAGTTGGCAAAACAGGTAGAAAATAACTCCGAGGATTCCTTACAGCTAAATTAGGGTAAGAGATCAAAGTAGACGCTTCCGCTTGCGAGACCCCGAACACCTCTGACCATAATGTGATGTACGGACCAACGCCTAGTAGTGCCGAGTTCCCCAAGAAGGAGTAAACGCAAACAATAACGAGAATCGTAGTTTTCTTGGATTTAGACCACTGAAGAGGATCATTTGGGTCCTCGGCAGGTACAGGAAACAGTGCCTGGCCATAACCGGTATCATCTCCATCTGCCCATGCATTAACAACCTGTGAGAAAACGCGTTTCTGGTCGAGGCCACTGACCTGAAGCTTTGACGTGGACTGTGCCTGGGATGTCGCCTTCATGTGCATGGCTATTGGAGAGTTGTTAGTCGATGCAATCAATACGGTCGCTATGTAGGGCGAGACACACCTGTGGACAAGATGTACGCCCGGTTGGGGGGGGCCTCCGTTAGTGCTGCTCATCATACTGATTTCTTATGACCTAAGTAATCGCCTTGAGCATCGGGGAGACGATTTATCGCAGTCTGTGCTGTCGATGTGCCGGACAGCCGCAGTCTAAATACAAAGGCTCGCCGGTATCCTAAGTCACCATTAGCTAGCTGATGATGCGTTTCGCTTTTGAAAAGAATTGCCTTTTCAGGCAAAAGACAGACCCATTGCAGTAAAGTTATCTCAAGGGGCATATTGATTCTTTATAGTGACATATTAAGATGGTTGGGGGTCCGGCAATTGTTGCATTTACCCCACGATCAATACCCGTATCTGGCTCTTGTTCCGTTCCGGGATGGGCCTCTACGTGGTGTAGATGTGCACGGCTAGGATGCGACGCACGGAAGCGCATGATATTAACCGCTCGAGGCGAGCTACTGATTTCAACCAATATCGATTACTCGATCCTCAGCTAAGCAGGAGGGAAACGTAGCCGGTCAGTGTCCTGTAGCAGTAACATCGTCGCTCCAATGCTCTAAAATCGTTTTTTGTTTCCCTCCATTTTTACATAACACGGAACCCTACACCAGGAAGCAGGGCACACAGGGAGAAAGCCATATAATCCTCCACGGGGAGTTGTAGGCTAGTTAATAACGCCATGGCGATGCATAGGAGCCTTGATATAAGCTCAGCATTGTATCCCAGGGGCGGGGGAGGGGGGTACTAATTTAAATTACCCATTTTCTCTCCCACTCAGAGGCAAATGGGCACCGTCAAAATAAGTTCCATGTTGATGGTGCCATAGTTAACAAGCTTAACTGTGTCAACATAATGTATATGGCGTCACTATCGTTGCGATCATAGCAAACAGAGGGCAGAATACAGACGGACGTCGTGCAGGATCAGATTAAACCTTTGCGCAACAATAAAAGTCAATGCATACTCCTACCTGAAATCATGACATATGGCACAAAAAATATGACTAGTCTTAGCTGTAACTATTGACCGGAAGATGATTACCATGCCTCGCAAGCTGACCGGCTGGCTTGATCTTCCAAGTAAGAGATACGGCCCTAGACGAGACTGTTGAGCTACACAATTGAACCGAATTGCACCTGCGGACGTTTTGGGGGAAGGGAGACATTTGGCTTGATCAAGACATATTCGCCTTCCTTCAATTGTAGTTGTATTATTTGAGCCAACGATTGACCACATTCTAGTTTTATCCAATCTACCGTAGCCGATATGGTGAGTTGGAACTCGGCACGTCTTTTGTTAATGATACTATCTGCTGCTAGCCCAGATTGTAGTTGAGAATGTAGAGTACTTGTTAGTTACATGGACATTGAAGACTCTAACTCATCAACATGTTCTCACCTTCCTCCAACGTCGGTTCTGGACAGCAATAAACTGCCTAAAGCATGTCCCAGTGAGGATTACGGAGTGAAACAGGACATAGACATGCTTTATCAAACGTGTTAACATATACAACAAAGAGAGTCTAGTCTGTTTGCTCTTTCATGACTAGGCAGGATAGTATAATTTACATTCTTAAAGGTAATAACCATTGATAATAGACAACAGTAAGATTAAATAGGTCTTAAATAATAGTATTTATAAAATTAAAATAATATATATAAATAATTATTAATATAACGTGTTTTATTAGTATTTAGCAAATATTACTATATAGCAAGCTTTTTTAAAATATTAACTTTNTTATACTTTAAACNNAAAANTTNNNTNTNNTNTTTTTNNATTAATNANAATANAATATATTAATTAAAACTAAGCTATAAACTATTATTTATTTTTATAAATAAAACTTTTATTATTATTATATATAAGCTTATAAAAATATATTTAAAAAAGTTATAAGCTATATAAACAAAACTTTTTTTCTTTTTTAAATTTTAATTAAAATTTAAAAATTAATTTATTAATAATAAGACTTTAAAAAAATAAAAATAAAATTAATTTAAAAGCTATAAAAAATATAGTTTAAACTAAAGTTAATATANNTANTATTTAAAAAAATAACTTACTAAATAAAATAATATTTGTTCTGTTTATAAAATAGTTATAAAGAATTCCTTATTATTATTATTATTTAAGTTTAAACTATTTAAACTTTGTTTATTTTCTCCTCTTTTTTTTTTATTTAAACCCCTAGCTATTACTTTTATTGCTTAACCTATTATACTAATAGTTATTATATAAACCTTTTAGTTATTTAATATAAACAAGTATTTTAACTATTTAATAAATAAAATAACTAAAAATAAAATAATAATTAAACAGCTTTTATAAAAGGTTATTTTTAATAGTGCAGCTAATAAAAACTTATTAAAAATTTATTTAAATTATTTAAAAAGGCTGAAAAAATCGTATATATATATATAGTTTATTTAATAAAAGCGTGGGCGCTTTTTAGCACTAAAACTACTAGAGAATGGGTACACTAGTACTATATAGACCTACTACTATATAGCTATAATAACATACCCTCCCATAGGGAGTGGTCTCCATCTAGAATATAACCCATTTTTCTACTTATCTTTTCTAGTATATATATTTAGTAGGTACAGTACTATACCTACATACTTATACAGTAAGTACCCTTGAATCTGCCTGTTACCTAACCACTCAGCCTAGATATACACAAAAGTGCCATTTGAGAAATCGATGCGATTCGACAAGAGCCAGAGAGCTTGCACCAGGGAAAACAGCATCCAAGACGGAGTCTCTCGTGGTAAAATTGAAACTAGCCCGCTATTACATACTCGTCTCCTGGACCGAGGGGTCACGTTATGCCTCGTCTGTCAGTTTCTTTTCTTTTCTTGCGCTTTCAATAGGGTCGTCTTGTCATTCCATTTCTCCCAGCCGGATTGGCAGAGATCCTCTTCTATGACGAGGTCTCTGACCCTCAACCATTTTGCTATAGGTATCTCCATAGCCCAAGCTACCAAACCGATTCGACGTAGTATGCTCGTTACGGCGAACCATGTGACGGCGATGACCGAACCAGCCGTACATCCAACTAGCACTTGTTTCTCGGTATGGTAGTTCAAATATACCCGGCTCCAGGCCACCGTAAACGCTCCCACTAAGCCCACCGCGCTCCAAAACGCACGTTCCAGCATGGTCATCGGGGTGTGGTCTCTCCTCCTCTGTTCCAGCCCCGGTGGTTGATGCCGGAATAACAGGAAGAGAGCCATGGAGACGGCGAAGAATGTAACAAATTGCGCATGGCTGCTAGGCATACCGTACCCATTCCCGTTCATGCGCGGCGGGCGCTCTTCTTTGATGAGCCGCTTCAGGGCAAAGTTGAGAACCTCGCATGCGAACTGACCCGCGCCTAGAAGTACTATCTCCATCTCGCGTGTTGACCAGATCAGCGTCACGTACATAACGCAGAGCCCTTGCGGGACGAGGGCAAGCCACGCGCATAGGTACGATATTGGATCGGTAGGGTCCTGCAATGCAGAGCGACAAGGTTAGAGAAGTGGTCTCTTTTCGCTGGGAGGACGGCGGAGAATACCCTAATGAGAAGATACGTACATAATGAATATGGGTCAGCGAAAAAGATGTTAGGGATACGATGTCCTCCGACATGACGACCCGCGTAGATGTTGATGTGCCGGGCCGGGATTCGTTTACAAATGCATCACCCTTGGTCGAAGGAAGGTGTTTGTGGGAATGACAGGATCAATGCAAAGAAGCACTACCACGATGGACGCCACGTGTGAATGTTCGTGGAGTTCTGTGCGGTGGTGCTTCCAGCTCGAAATAACCTTACCCGACAGTTCAAATTGATAAATAGTTTTTGTAGTTTAGTTCTGTTGTTGTACAAACGCAACCAGTTTCGTCATTGAAGCCGCCCGGCAGCTGGACAGCCAATGTCGGCAGTTGACAAACAGTAGCTTACAACCAGGGTTGTCCAGCCAGGTGAAGGCGTGCTAGCTAGCTACTGTAGAAACGCTATTCCGAACTTTGCCCCTCGCTGGTGTGGGGCATCCCTAGCTCCATCAACGCCACACCATTGACCGGATGACTGGGCTCGGGTAGGTTCCTTAGAAATTACTCGCATCGCATCGCATCGCATCGCATTCCTAGAGTCTGTACTGCTGTAGAATCGCTATTATTGTTATTGTCTTTTGTTCAAATAATTGTGACTGCGGGTGTCAAGGGGTCTTTCAGCGCTCCTATGAAACCGTGCTCGAGTTTGACGAGACAAACAACGAGTTCTCAATACAACCAACCTACACAAGTTGATAACTAGCTTCCAATAACAAAGATCGGAAAACCCACCACGTATTGATAAGCAGGATATCCAGGTTCACAGCTTGGGCATCTGTTAGTCATGCACACGATTACGCTTCTTAGTTTACATACTCTCTATACGAGCCGGTAGCGACCGATCATGATGGACGAGGACGCACGAGACATTGAGCTCTCAACAATCACCGCCATATTTCCCGAGATTCAAGTTGAGGAGAACAATCCTCACAAGCTATCCATCGAGCTTCCTGTGACCTTATCAAAGCCGCTCACTGTTCTATTTCCAGCAGTAACAGGGACAGCACCCTCTCTTGTACCACTACAGGCGACGGCTGCGGTAACCACTTTGGCGGCAGAAGTTGATTCACAGGCCCTGTTGAATCTTCCCGCTCTGCAGGTCAAAATCACTCTGCCTGACGGCTATCCCCAGGAAAAACCGCCAAACTGTCTCAATTTCGACCTTGCCTCCATGGCTATCCAACGAGACACTGAGGAAACTCGAGACGGACGTCACCAGACTATGGGAAGATGTCGGTCGTGATCAAGTCATATTTACATATATTGACGATCTCCAACGAGCCAGTGAAGATGTGTTTGGCTTAGTCGATAGTAAGGGGACCCTCGAGGTCGCCCCGGACCATAAAATCGCGCTTCTGGACTACGATATAAATGCCAAGCGGAAAGCCTTTGAGAAGGAAACCTTCGAATGTGGAATATGTTTAGGTAAGCTCCAATTTTCCTCCCTTTAACACCATCAAGATTTCTTTGCTAACCCAAGATTATAGACCCGAAGAAAGGCGTTGTCTGCCATAAAATGATAGACTGTGGCCACGTGTTTTGCATTCAGTGTTTGCAGGACTTCTACAACAATGCTATCACAGAAGGCGATATCACTTCAGTCACATGCCTTTCACCAAATTGTTCAAAGGAGCGTGAGAGGAATGCCACAGAGGGTTCATCTTCGAAGAGACGAAAGCTCAAGACTTTTATCAGTCCCAGTGAACTACTACAGATTTCCCTCGGACAGGATACAGTCAAGCGTTACGTGATGCTCAAGCACAAAAATAAACTCGAATCTGACAAGAACACTATCTATTGTCCCCGCTCTTGGTGTCAGGGTGCAGCTCGATCAAAAAAACACAGGAAACCAGAAGGCCTAGAGCTTGTCGACTCGGATGATGAAGAAGAGGAAGACACGGGGCTCCTTGCTATCTGCGAGGATTGTGGATTCGCCTTTTGCAGTCGTTGCTGTCAGAGCTGGCATGGCGAATTCAATTACTGTCTTCCAAAGGACAGAAAGGACGCAATTACGGAAGAGGAGAAAGCGTCGCTTGAATACCTAAAACTCCATTCAACGCCGTGCCCTACCTGTGGAGCGCCTTGTCAGAAATCACACGGATGCAATCACATGCGATGCTTTCGGTGTCAAACTCATTTTTGTTACCTGTGCTCGGCCTGGCTGGACCCCTCAAACCCATACAAGCATTTCAACACCCAGCCTACAGACGGTGCGGCTAGTTGCTACATGAGGCTTTGGGAGCTAGAAGGTGGAGATGGTGATGACGTTGGCATCGGCTATGAGGGTGGCGATGCAATGCGCAACGCCAACGTTGCCGCAGGGCAATACGGCGAGCACCTAGAGATCGTTCAGCGCCCTCGCCAGGCTCGTCAGGCTCCGGAACCAAGACGCGAAGTAGCCCAACCCCAACCCCAGCCCCAACCCCAGCCAGCCCCGGTGCCTCAAGATCCCCAGCCCCCTCCAGAAAGAAGGGCTGCTGTTGCCCGCGAAGGCCCGCTCGTTCTTCGAATTGAGGGCGGCGTCCCACCGGCACGAAACAGAGAAGAAGACCGCCCTCGTGAGGCAGCGGTTGCGAATCATCGAGCACCACCTGTTGCAAACCCAAGGGCCAACACAGGCCATCGAGGTGGCCGTGGAGGCAATAGACGAGGCAGGGGCGGTGCCGGGCTTAACCAGCACAATGACCGAAATCGAGCTCAGGGGGCAGCCCGTAACGGAGCCCGTATGCACCAAGCCCAACAAGCCGCGGCCGGCCACGGCCAACCAAATCCAGACCTAAACCCCCAACAAGAGGCTTGGATTAGACAGTTTGTGCAGCTAGCCCTTAACGATGAAGAACACCTCGTCGACTTGGATAGCGATGATGATTAATATTAGCCCCCCCTTAAAATAGAAAATGAATTGATGCATGAATGAAATTGATTAAAAGATGATCTACTGTGTTTTCAACGTCTATTATTCTTGAATGCCAGAACAAGGCGCCATTAAATCCCAAAATTACGTTCCAGTTAAATAATAGCAGTAATTTGCTGTATACGGATTAATTAAACAACCTGTACCTTTGACTCTCTAATCTCACCTCCTAATAGTTAGAAACTAACCGTGCCGTCGATTTCGAAGGGGACATTAGTTCAAGATTCATGAGTGTTTCCATAAAAAGCTAGGATACTCGTTAACGACATCAACAGTGGGATTAGGTTACATCGAGGACCGTTTCTGACAGCTGTCATGAGTACCAAATGTGCCACACCTTATAACAGACCGCATCTTCCACGAATCCTTTTCCTGCAGTCAACACGCACCACAAGTAGGCTGTCAGAGAAGGCTTTTATCGTGACCTATCAGTCAGCTTGTTGTAACGGGGGGCCAACAAGTATGCTATTCCCCCCTTACCCCTTTCCCCCAAATTTATTGTTTTCAACTTTTGTTGCCCACCCGCAATTGGTATGGAGTTTGCCGCCTCGTTTTATGTTACATTCAATTTTAAGCGTACGAGGGGAAGGAAAATAACTCCCATGGAAAAGACGAAACAGTCGATCATTGCTGGACACTGTAGCCGGCAGGATGCTGGCTGGGCACCACCGTCATGATTAGTCAATGATTACTGGGTAAGATAGGAGGAGGGATGAAAAAATTTTCCGTTCTCAAGCGTAGATATGCGTGAGTATGTCCTATCTTTACATTTTAGGGGTAGCATCCAGCTGTCTGCCTCGAGGAGAAAAAGGGGTATCACTCAGGGGGGAAACGAAAACGCAAGCCAAGATCAATAACTATACATAGGTTTGGTATTATTTCAGCTCTTATCCATTTACCATGGTTATAACATCGCAGAGTAAGAGTCATCGCGCATATTTACCAAGTCACGTCCCGGTCCCCATTGTTCGTATGCCGCTTAGCCATGTATTTCTCGGCTCGGTGGGTAATGACTTGCAGAAAAATCTGGCCGAGCCCAGTCGTAAAGCTGTAAGATTAAGGCCAGCCGGAGAATAAGTATTCCCGGCTCGAGATAATATCGAGGGTGCGCGCCTAGAATAGGATACACGGTTCTATCCGGCTGGGCTTTAGGAGGTGATCCTCATGTCTTGGTGCTGTTCTCGACCTCTCCAAAAAACACATGTTAAAGACGCATATAATTCTCACCGATCTGCAGGGGCCTGTTTTATGGCCTGTCGATTCCTTTTTTTTATTATTATTATCTCTCATCGCGAATTACCATTGGGGATATTTTCGCCGCTTACTTACTCACGGAGCAAGGCTATGCCCATCGTATCATTACACCAGAAGGAATAATGGCGAGGAGGGCCCGGTTGTGTAGTAGTTTGCCTAGACCTATCGCTATGCGGATCTGTTGGAGCACTAGAAGTGGTACTGTTGTAGGTTACAGCCAGAGGCCACACCAGGGAGATTAGAGTTACAGGTGATTGAGGTTTCGGGACCACTTGCAGCGACAAGTCATGGCTGTGTCCCTATTGGTGCGCGCTGTGTTGCCGGCCATGCACGTTGTCCATCTCAAGTTGTCTTTGGATTTGTTTGCGACGGTCGCAGCAGGAGCGTATCATGAAGTTTACAGTTTACCGTACCTTACGTTAGCTGAACCGGGCCGTGTAGTAATATCGAGATCTTTGGGTTAGGGCACTCACTGGACTGATACCGGCTGTAGTATATATGATGCTTACCAGTGAGCGCCGGCGTTAGGTAACACTAACTCACCCAAAGCGTCTCCAGCGAGTCAGAATTCACATGCAGCAAGTTTCCAGGATTCGCTCTTGGGAATGGTATGCATCTGTGGTATGAAACTCTTAACATGATCACCACCTTGCTCGCTGGCCGGGCTGGGCCCTAGATACACCCCATGGCAGTCATAGTGGAAAGCAAGTTTTCTGTTACATTTTCAGCCATCTATCTCTGAAGTTCCCAGCCCGCCAGTCCCAGCCTGCGCCGGAACGCTCACTGAAGGAATGGAGGATTCAGCTTCAAGTTCCTCCTATTCAAGACGTCGGAGTAATGTGTCATGTAAGGCAATGCAACGCGTTCACAGCTATCGTCTAGGTAAGGTAGCGATGAACGGATGGGACATAGCTGAAGAACACCACATTGACACCCGCACGTGGATGAAAACGGACATATCTTCGGATTGCAACGGCAGCCGTAGTAGTACCACAGCAGCTGGCAACGTCACTCTGAGGGTTGGCAGCCCGAATCATGACACTTGAAATGGCATTCGATGTGCATCTTTCTGGTGACCGAGTGCCGACTAGGGGGGTTGCAAATATGTGCCGTGATCCCCTGTATCTATTTCTGTTTGGGACAAGATCGTTGGTGGAATGGACAGGGGTCGGCTCGGCCATCTCAATACCTCCCAGGTTGCTGACGAGAGCGGCGTTGGAGGCTGTGGGATACAGTATGCGCGGTCCTTTTCTATTACGTCCTAGTCTGGTATAACCCCGTCGCTCTATCCCATCAAGTCGCCTTCACACAGCCTGCATGCGACTTTTCTGTGTAGCAATCCATCCTTCGTGCTGCCGGCCACTGTCCTGCACGACATCCTCTCTACCTACTTTAGGGGGCATCCGACCAGGGGAATTTGCTGACTACCTACCGTACTGTAGGCAGCAACCCCAGCAAACCCAGCCGTAACCTTTTGACTCTTCTCTTTGTTTCCCTCTCTCTGCATATGCTCGCTGTTGGAGGTGGGCAGGACGCAGGGAGTGTGTGCAGATGATGGCTTGTGGGGATTGGGCAGGATAATATATCCGGCCTGCATTCGGCCCTTCCAGGCTAAAACGACAATGCAGATAGCTAGTCTCTGTCGTCGACAAGCCTTTTCCTGTTCGGCAGGCTGCCATGGCAGGCTTAATGGGTTTACGAGCCAATGTTGCCCAAAGCGCGGTTCGTGGGGGCGGATTAAACGCCTTGTGTCTTTTCTTGGATGCTCAGCTGTGTACAGTACTGTCGAGCCTGCCCATAGCTTACTTAGTCCTTATTAAGTATCTCTAACCTGGTTACGAGCACGATAAAACTATGATTGTAGCCGGGTCTTCCGCGCCTGACGGCTGTCGCTTTGCCTCGGCATCGTTTTCGTTTCCGATATATCCCCGCCCGGCCGTTCTGAGTCTCATGGGCTACTCGGGTGACTGTACAGTAATGTCGATTCGTCTGGTAGTACCGTCGAATATACTTTTACTATGTACGCTTTCGCAATCGCGCCAGTCTTGGAAAGTTACTTACTTAGCTTGACGCATCTCGCTTGGTATATGCGCCCATCGTAAGTCTCCAATATGCATGTGAGACATTGACCTCCTAAGACGGGAATCTCCGCTCATGGCGCTGGGTCACCGGGTACCTCAGTGAGCGTCAGCCCGCTCAGGGAGTACGTTGCAATACGAGCTTCTGGAAAACCGGATAAATGAATCGAACTACTGGATAAAGTACGGTCCTTTCGAGCTAGTCGAGTGAAGCGCTCGACGAGCACCCCAATCCAGAGAGACGGGAAAATAATCTGGGGTTGAACTACGACCTTCGCCTCCCAGAGGGTAAGGCTGCGTCCGCTACTACCTAGGGAGGTAATGAACGATCTACTGCTGCTACCACAGCATAGAGATCGCTTACAGGTTTGTTTCTTTACTTAGAAGCGGGACATGGTGTTGATCAGTGGCTAAGTAAGTCTTCGCCTTCGTGATTAATACTCACCCGCTGCAACCAACAGCGCGCATGTGAGGGGGACAGATGAGAGAACCCGCCTCCACTCGATGTCGCTCCATTCGCAGGCCGCCTTGGGGGACGATCATTTGTGACACCAACCGAACACTTTCCCATCCCTTTCGGGGAAGTTCCCCTCGTCATCGCGGGCGGATTCTGGCCGTGATCAGGAAGGATTATCATGAAGCTTATCTTTCTTCATCACCCATAACCTTATGCGCTGCGGGAGCACCCTTCTTTCGTCAACGTGATCTGCCGTGATGGAGGGTATGGAGGGGCAAGGGGTCCGAAAGGGGGGCCTGCTGCCCACCCTAAACCATTAGTGTGGTGTAGGCACGGCAGTTTTGAGATAGCAGCTAACGGCCTTCTTAACTAGGCCCAGGGCACTTGAAAGGTACCGGGTATTGTAGATGTCGGGGAGGCACGAGAGGCACGAGAGAACATCTTCATCTATGGTGTTTGGTTCATTCTCAATAGACCGAAAGCTAGTTATGCGTTGGGGTGCAGTGCCGTAAAGTGTCTCCAACAACACTCTGCATACCTATTACAACCAGGGTTCACACAACGCAGGTATTAGTATATGTTGCTATTTCCATTCAATGGCTTCCCAGCCTTCGAGGTTAGACATTATCTGGATAATCGTATACCCCTTCATCTCTTCTTCACTAGACGATAAGATGGCAGAGTGCTCGAGCCGAGAACCTTGCGAAGGTCGTGGAGAGCGGGAATGAGACATGGTCCTGGTGATTTGCGGAAAAGTACCATACAGAGCACGTTGAATTTCCTGGTCGTTTAAGGTTAGTTGAAAGGATACCCTAGCTGGGTGACATGCATGGCCCCGTGTCGGCTCATCCTCCCATGGGCCGCTTCTTGGCCCCCCCCCTGATCCAGTATTGGATTATGGTCTGATTTCCAAGCGGCTAGTAATATCTGTATACACTACTTCTGCTTTTGGAGCGCACTGGTGCATTCGAGAGCTGTCAGGCACAACTTGTCAACGTGCTAAAGTGTCATCAGCGGCGCCTAATGAGAGATGCCTCCCCCGACCTATACATTCATTGTATGTATCATCCCGAGCAAGGCTTGCGGCTAGTAATATCAACTCACACTCCACTTGCGAGATGGTTACTCTGGCCTAGATGGCCCAGGGCACGGCCTCGATGCCTAGAAAGTGTTGGTTCCTTCGGAGTTGTAACTGATATGAAGCTACAGTCTTTCGAAGCAGTTCTGGAGCGTGGAGCGACAACCCCTTACCTCGACGCATATTCTTTTTTTAAACCAGACCTTAACTTCGGTGAACGTCGATCGCCTCACAGATGCAGAAAACTAAACGATTTTTCACCTACCATTTACGCCTGCTGGATCGGTCATTTCTGACCATGCTTTTGTAGCAGATCTTGGGTCATCGTGGGCTCCAGGTAAATCCGTGAGGATCCCGTTTCTGTTGGGGGAATGCATGCTAGTACCATACCTTGCATAGCAACTTCGGTAGAGCAGCCAAGGCTGATAGGTAGCCGGCGCAGACCCCTTATTGACACGGACAGACGGATGCATTGTTACCGTGGTTTTGATGTTGATCGAGTTGCGCTTCACGCAAGCAGAGACATGGTCGTTCCTTGTAATCCGCCCCATCAAGCGAATTGAAGTCTGCCTGACCTATGCAGCATACTTTAAAGTTGCGTCATGCCAGTAGGCTAGCAGTTTCTTACTAAATACGCCGACTCCGTACGGCTCGCGGATGGATATGTATACTATACGGCGCAAATACGGAAAAAGATCGCCTCGTGCTTAAGGGCGGCACAGACGGTGATGTACAGAAAATGGCGCGTCGTCTCCCGCTTTGATTCGATAACGACCCCCCTGTCCCTTCGCAACTATCCCGGACGACGCTGTCTAGAACCAATGACAATTAATTTGACCAACTCCATTGGCTTCACAAGGGGTTAAGCTCTGTGAGACTTGGCACATATGCCGGTGTTGCTAACAGGGTTAGTAGGAAGGGACAAGCATCGTTAGATCGAGCTAAGCTTGGAACGGAGCCAGCGATCTTCCTTCAAGATTGGTCTATACCCGGCCAAAATTGCGAAACAAGACAGTACATGAGGGGGGTATGCAAGTATTGGATAGATATTTCACTATTTCACACAGAGTATCTAATAATAAGTTAGTCACCACTTCATCAGTTGTATATGGAACGGACTTCGGCACGAAGAGAAGTCATATACAGACTGTACAGGTTTAAAAAAGAATCGTCAACTATATATATAGATATATATACACTACGTGAATACATACAGTCAAGGCAACAGAGACATCGGATAGATGGACCACCTAAGACAAGGCTGCCTCAGAGCAGTCTATCGCTCCTCGACCCTCTCTCTGCTACCATTACGTCGTCGCGAATCAATGGCCGAAGCCGCTGGGCAATCCTTGTACTGAGCCTCCCTAAGCTACCTACAGTAATTAATCTGCCACGATCTCGTTGTAGTGCCCCTCCACAGGGACCCGCGAGTCCCATTATTTGAGAATCCTTGGGTCATACCCAACCATGGACAGCTCTGGCCGAATCTGCTGGGTACCGGTATTTCATGTGTTTTTCGCAGAGCCTTGTGTGACAGACAAGGAAGCGGGCCGGAACGGCAAGATCCTTCAGCTTGCGCATAACAGCGCCTCTGATAGCACGGCGCAGAGTTGCCGAACCCTTGTTGGCTTTGGGTTACTTTCACGCGTCTAGCGCCACTCTTCTGCTCTCAGGAAGTCTTCCTCTTTTTTTTTTGGGTGCATCATTTATAGACTTCAGTTTGAAACTGCATGAGAAGAGAGAATTAGTGTATATGAGTACTATACGTATGTATACTAGTTCATGACCCATTAATGACCCATTAATGGAGGCAGGGTCAGAGCTCGGTCGCGAAAGTTTCATCACAGGGATTGGCTGCCTAGTTTGATCGGTATATTGATGAAGGTATATAGACTTGCCTTAAACTGGCGTGGTACAAGTTAAGAGTTAGAACCGGGGCGGCTCAATTCTGTATCGTAACAGTAGTTCTGCTTTGTCTCCAGCCAAATTCGACATATACGTATACTACGTTGTATGTATACTAATACATACTAGGCATGGTTAGAGGCAGGGCGGATGAACGCACGGATCTGCTGCCATCCCAGATTGAGATCTGATATGGGGATAGGTAGGTTAAATAATTTTAAACAGTTTGCTGATGATTGCACGAGCGCGCATTCTGGACCAAGTATCCATGGGTAATAGTGTCCTGCCGGTATTGAGGCCCCATGGGCTTTGACCTATCTTCTGTGATGAGAAACACATATCGGTATCCACATAGGCCATCATGCTTTCGATCTAGCTAGGAAACAAGATTCAATAATTTGCCCATGCAGCTGTGAAGTTCAGGAACAGCATCCATACACTAGATACCGCAGGACCAGGTCCCCCCGACCAGGTACCACTTAATTATATACCGGGGGTATAGGAATGGAGGCTTGAAGTAACCAAGCCATGTGGTCTTTTCATTGTCTCGGAAGAGGGATTTTGTACCTACTCATAGGCACACATTGGTTTTCAGTTTCAGTACCAGTACCAGTACCAGTACTACGTATACTTACGACATACCTACTGGTAGTACGTATACCAGTAGGTTGAAGAGCAGTATTCGTGTATTCGTGTATTCGTGTACCCTTGAGAAGGTTCCTACTGTACTGTACCCCCTTACTGGTACTTCAGCGACGTAACTCTCCCATAGGAGCCGCTCTCTTTTCGTCGTCAGTCGTCGTCGCCGTCGTCGCCCTGACGTTGAAACTGCCGTTAGTGCCGTGCAACAATACTTGACACGCCACAGGCCCGGAAACAAAACGGTGTCACGGTAATGTGGAGATGAAAGGTGTAGGAAACTGGACAGTAGGTACAGTAGTGCCGATACTCGAAGCCCTGTGCCGCCGCCGCAGCAGCAGTCATGTTGTCAATTCATTCACGTCTCCATCTGGATTCTCGGTTCTGCATCTCTAGTGTAACTCTCTACCAGTCTGGAGAGATGGGGTGGCCTCATCGACCAGCCGGCAGCCACATTTAATATATTTCGCTGCATAATCCACCTGTTGGCGGCAATGGGCTTTCTATTTTAGTATCAGCTACGGGTCTCTACGCTCTCTCGACCACGCAGGACGATGCTGCGGACGCCTGACTTACGTCCGCGTCCCTCTGTCCTAAATGTCCTACTGTATGTGGGTAGACGTTGTATATACGCCGGGTGGAGGGAAACTCGGAACAGAACAGCCCTTAATCCAACTATGCGCGCCTCGACAAGCACACCCGCCCGCTGCCGCGTCGTTTGCGACAAACAACGAAATAGGTAGGCAAGATGAGTAGCCACAAGCGCGCGGCGCCGCATGAGGAGACAATCAATCCTTACATGGCGTTGTAGTAGGTAGTAGGGTCTGCTGTAGGTACCGTATACTGTACGCGCACCGCATCGGCTGCTCGAGCAAGCCACTATTGGGTTCTGCAAGTTATTCACTAGTATCGGCATAAATAAGTGGACGCCATCCAAACAAATCAGGAGAATATTGGTTCGTTTTATCACAATACCCTCCAATCAGACACGGCCAGCCTATGACAAGAAACGGTTTTGCCAGAGCGCGGCTGGTGCGCCGACGGCTGCCGCCATATTCTCATCATGATGATGATGCCCATCACGGCGCCATGCTGCTGCTGCTGGTGCTGGTGCTGCTGCTGCTGCCGCCGCCGGTGCTGCTTCTGCTTCTGCTTCTGCTTCTGCTGCTGCCCTCCATACGGTACAGCATGTGCACGCGCATCTCACCCAGCCAGGCCAGCCAGCCAGCCAGCCAGCCAGCCAGGCCAGGCAAGGCCCGGCCAACTCCCCTGCGACGAGGAACAACAACTGCGAACCTCTGGGCTGGTGCTGTGTCACCCTCCAACCCAGGTTTACATGGACCTGGATGGCTCTCCGAGATGGGCGTGCCGGGGTCGTCCAAGCAGCCGAGTGGACCTGTCCGCTACTCCTCAGTCTAGCGCTGGTCCTAATCGGGAATGTGGTGAATCAGAAAATGCGATGTGATCTGTAGTGTCGTGTATCCTCCGCATTTCGTCCCCATCAGGCACGCTCGTTTGTCCTGGCGTCTTTGCCTGGCTGCCAATCTCAACCAGACAGATCATGCATTCCGGACGGGTGATAAGCACGCGCAGCCTGTCTGGCACCACCCGATGTACTACGGTACTGTACGGCCTGGTCTTGGTAGGTACTTACTCGATTGCCACCCTGCACGATCTCAACTTGTCCTTCCTTGTGTTTCTTCGGCTTGTGCTTGTGCTTGTGCTTGTGCTTGTGCTTGTGCCTGTACTTGCGCCTATACTATGTCTATGCCTGCCTGTGCCTGTACCTGTGCCTCACTCAGTTCGCCGCGGCAACCAGTCAAGGCCCGGCGACCGAGTTCTACCATACCTACCTAGTTGAGGTATTATGACGGAACGCTTACTTTCTCGGCGTTCTTTGTGTCACCCACTTCTTTTGTCTGCTAAATAGATAGAGCTTGAGTAGAATAGTGCTCGTAGCCCGTATCTCGTGCTCATGCTCGGCGAGTTTGCGGGCCTCTAGTTGGAGCGAGGTTCCCTAGTGTCGCGCGGTTGACTACGACTTATGACTTATTAGGTAGGCTTTCGGTTCGGCGGGCAGCCGAAATGCCAAGTGCTAGAGCCATCACCGGTCTGTGATGCTTACATATGGATTTGAGGATGCTATCTTCCCGAACAGCAACTAGTCTAGTAGTGTAAATAGCGTATCGACGGTAAATACCTGAGTTGCTATACGCCGGCCGTTCCCACCTTTCCTCCCTCCCGTCCATGTACCGTCGTGTAAGTAGTATAGTATCTGTAGTTGACGGACTACCTACCTACATAAAGCAAGGCATTACTGTATGTACTGCAGTACCTATTAGCCCAGAACAGAGTCCATCACCAGAAACAAGGGTTATTCGCGTCGCAGGCTCAGGCTGGCTGCCCTGCTTTTTCTGTGCGCGAAGCGAGCTTACTGGGGTCCCCGCCAGCCCCCGGTCTGGCAATCTCGTTGAACCGATTTTATGTCAAAGTACCCATGTTGTTGCGCCTTTCCCTTCTCGTACCATTGTTGCGGACTTTGCTTAACGGCTCAAAGAGAAATAGCGGGCCTCTATACCTTCTCTAGTAAAGCCTTCGGAGTGTTTCCTAACTGATTAGGCTAGGTTAGGCTTGTTCAAGACAGTCCCTGCTTGGGGGCCAGGGCGCAGATACCTACCTACACGCACTACACACTACTGGCGTGAGGAAACTGGGAGAGGAGGCGAGACCAGGAGACAGAGCCGTAGAGGGGGGTATGGGTACGATAGCCAGGTACTCCAAAGACATCTAAATAGTTCCTTGCCTTGTGCTGTCGTCGTTGATAGGTGACCCCCCCTTCTTGCGTTGCGTGCCTCCATAGACATCCATGCCCTCCCTACCTGCCTACTCCTGTCCCCCCCTCCACCCCACTTTGCCTCTTTCACTGCCCTGTCTACCGTCACCCTTATCCACAGTGACTATGTAGACAGTTGTGCCTCCACGGGAACCATTGTACACTACGCGATAGTGTCACTAATTAGTGCCGCAAGTGACATATTAGGGTCGGCAGACGAAGAAGGCTATTGTTAGTGCGTTCGCCTACACAAGTAGATACTAGGAGGTTGTTAAGTTCATGTACCACATCGTCTCCTACCCGGGTTGATTTCGATATTTTCCTTTTGTAAGGCTCTGGATGTCTAAATGTTGGTGGCCAGTTGTTGCTCATCCAGATCAACAAGCACGACTCTAAATTGGTCCTACCTACTCGTCCATCTTCTTCTGAACTCAGGTTGACCCGTCACAGGCCCGTAAGGGAGATAATCTCGGTGCGGGTTATATGTCACAGGCCTAACAGTCCGTCCGTAGCCACAGGTCCCGGCACAATTTTGTGGTCCAGGACTCTGCCCCCAGCAGATCTCCATGACCTCCGTCTCCTTCCCAGTCCGGCTGCATATACACTGTACTGGGCATGCAGATGGTGCTAAAACCTCTGAATGCGGACCCCAAATTCGCTTGTCACTTTCTTTTGGATCTCGACCTGGACCTCGTCCCCTTGGCTTTGGCTTTGGCTCTTGGATCCGTTAACGGTTAACCACCCCTTGACGGTGGATCGTGCCGTTGTATCTGCACAAAATATCCCCCATCCCAAGGCAACATCTACCGCGTGTGATTCCCATCTCATACAAGTACACTCCGGCCTGCAACCTTGCCTTTTTCAAGCCCACACTCTATTCTAACCACACAAGGCTCTCTGCAGGACCCCTTTCTGTCCCACCCAGAAGGCAATATTGTCATCACCATCATCATCACCATCTTCATCAGTATTGGGACGTAGTCTAATAAACACTTGTGTTCCTTCATAGCACGACATACTTGGAAGTTCATGTCAGTGAGCCTATCATTGACAACTGGAAATTAGAAGGGAACGGAAAGAGCAAGGACAGAATTTGGGATCGGTTAGTGGCGGCGGCACGGCGCGCGCAACGAATACACGTGCAGGGAAAGACGAGACTGGGAGATATGTTCCCATGTCCGCTACAACGACATTAACGGCGACCATGGCAGAGTTGAAGCCGGAGCCAGCGCATAGTCTTTGGTCGAACTACGGCGGCGGCCCAGTTTCTCTGTCAACACGATTCCCGAACAGCATGGATTCGGCAGCGGCAGCGACCACGACTGCCTCACAACACCCGGGACGGCCCCGGAGCAGCCACCCCACCATCGACCATCCGTACTCGTCGTACTCGCGCTACTCCCAGGATGAATCCGACGCCTTTGATAGATATCCACAATCCTCACTAACCCAGCACAGCTACCCAAACTTGAAGCGGCCGCACCATGGCGGCGAGTCGCAGGCGGGACAGCAGCAGCAACCCCCGCCGCATCCGCCGTACCAAGAGATCGTCCAGGACCTGCGGGATGACGGGTCGAAGCTGTCGGTTAACCACGACCACAAGCTGCTGTCATTTCGGAGGGTGCAGGACAAGCACACGATGGTCGACCAGCATGGGCGCATGCAGCAGCTAGAACTGTCGGCGCAGTTGCACGGCATGTTCTTCCTCTCGGAGATGCCCACAAACACGGGCGATGGCTCGATGATGCAGCCGGAACTGACTTGCTACCGGCGGAACCTGTTCCAAATCAGCGGGTCGCTCATCACACCACGTGGCCAACTCTCTGTGATCCTCGCCGAAACGGGCGAGACTGTTCCAGTAAACAGCACCGAGGTCACAATTTCCGCCATTGAATCTGTTGACGGCCATCCAGTGCGACTCATCGTGATCCCGTGGAAGACGCCCCCACCAAACTCCCCGGAACTGCCACAGACACCGGACCAGGAACCTCCATCACTCCCGCTGATCCCCTTCCCAGACGATGGACAGGAGCCCGAGGGCGAGTATGCTGTGTATCCTATCGGCTGGCGCCGTTTGCAGTTTCGAATGTAAGTGCTCTTTTCTCTCTTCCTGGAGCCCCACCCAAGAGGGAGAGTGAAGGGAAGGGAAAGGGGAGAAAGGATGAAGTATTTGCAAGGCAACTGCTAACCCTGGGTGACAATAGAGCGACGGCCAACAACGGGAGACGGAAAGAGCTACAGCAACACTTTGTACTGCACCTCAAGGTGATGGGGTCGTTGGCAAATGGGACAAAGGTGGCCCTGGCAGAATCAACCACAGCACCGATTGTAGTAAGGGGGCGCAGCCCGCGGAATTTCCAAGCGCGCAAAGAGATCCCACTTCTAGGGTCAAGCGCGGGCTCGCGCGGCCAGGCGCTCGTCGAGACGGGCCTGGGCATTGTAGCCGGACCGCTAGCAGTGAAGCCCCAAGACCCAAAGCTTAGGGGACTTGGTCTCGAACTACCGAGGACGGCGTTCACATTCAATGCCTCAAAAATCCCCGGAAGCCCCATGACTATGAGGTCGAAGTAAGTATTTCCCCTTGCTTCCTAGGTCTAAAGTGGTGAGGAGAATGAAGAGAGGCAGTGTAAACCTTGTTCTCTATCCATATGATAAGAACGGATATTTTGCCTTGAACAGCAGCCCCAAGAACAAAAGAATACGAGCCGGAATTTCATAATAACAGTTGATACAGTTCATACCCTAGCTGGAACCCGCCCAGCCAACTGCCTATGTCTGGGTTGCCAGCATCAGCACCTGCTAGCTACCCATCGAGCACTATACCAGCAGACCCATACCAGAAAATCCCAGTGTCTGGGGCGACAGGCTACTCGCATGAGCCACCAGAGTTACCACTGCAAACATCGATGCCATCTATGCAACTCTCCCTGTCAGCCGCAGATCAACCACCACCGCCGATCCGAACACAATACGCCTATGTTCCGGGGACATCGGCCCCCTCACAAATGTCTGTGTCTACGCCAGCATTAGGAAGTTCAGGGGGCAGCGCAGATCATAGCGCTCTCAGTGTGCCGCGCTACGTAGACTCAAATCCACGACCGTCGAAGAGCCCGCGGCACGGGGGCCACCAGTCAGTGCCTAGCACTAGCTCCCTCAACAATAACGACGCCACGTCCGAGTACCGGTATGGGCCGCCGCAGACGACAACATACGATAATCCGGCATCGACCTACGGCACCAGTGGTGCGGAGGCCCCGAGTGCTGCATCGGCTGGTTCTGGTGCCGGCGCTGCACTCGCACCGCCCCGCGAGTACTATCCGCCAACTTCCTCGTGGACTACGACGGCGGGCGAAACCAGCAGCTCGACTGTGCACGCATACCATAACGGAGCAGCTGCAAACGAGAGCAGGCCTTATACGTACCCAGACCAGTATAAGACCAGTCATTCCATATCGGTCAAGAGCGAGCACCCAACTGCTCCAGGGACCTACGCTTCGACACTGAATAATTATTCGTGGAGCCCAACTTAGGCCCGACGTCGAAGTAACTAGTCATAGCGAACACTGTTTCCAGTTTACTACTGCAAGACCAGCGGCTAGGTTGCGCCGGCAATCAGGCCGCGAGGGGTGTGCGTGGAAAAGAGAGGAGACTTCTCCCTCGTCGATGTGACACGACTCGAAGAATATCTCATCTGTATAATATTCCTATAAGCGTTTTCTTTGTCGGTTTCATAACGTCTGGGAGGAGAAGAGGTTTGAGGTGACCAAGGAGCCAGGATACATGAGGCACTTTGCTAAACAACTTGGAGCAAAAAACTAAGACACGGAAGGACACAGGAATAATTGCTGACATCCTTTCTGTCATTGCGACTCGAACAGACGGACGATTCAAATGAAGTATGGTGGAAATGAAACGACCGTTGGGACTATTGGAGTGACGGAGTACCCATTGCGGTTGATGTAAAGGCCTCGAGTTAGGTTGGATGTATTGTTTGGGGCAATTTTTGGATTTGAATGTGTTGGGGTGTTGGAAACTCTTTTCTGTTCTCGATACTCTCCCAGTGTTGTGTCTTGTTTTTCACTTGGTCCCTTTCGGAAGATGGATTGTTGGGTTTTATTTTCTCATAAGCGCGCACAACAATCTACCAAGCAGGCAAGGGGTCCAGATGGGTTTGGGGCATCGAGAAAGCATCCGGAGTTGGTTCTGTCATCTGGACGTTCGTCACATGTCGTCGTCTCCAGCGTCGCCATCTTGTCATTGCTGTCGTTTGTTCTTTGAGTCGCGGATCATTCCTACCATTATTCGTTCGATATCCTCCGAGACCATTGTCATACTATAACTGCTCATACGCGTTGCGCACGTCATAATTCGGCATTACCCGAGCTACGATACCCTGCTGTACTTGCGCTGTTGTTCCAATGTAAACATAAAGATTTATATGTTGTTGACTCTGATGGCATGTCAGCATATTGACATAATCGAATTGATTCAGGGAGAAAACTAGAAATTGAAGAAGACTTACCACATCCTATCATGAACCTTTTTCGTTCGACTCTAGTACCTAAGGGACCTCTTGTGGTTCTGGTGCGTGTCGGGTGTTTGCTGTGTACGGGCTGATCACTCGGGTTGGAGGACGACCAGTGTATTTATGTGTGTCATATCAAGCACGAAATGCGGCTGCTAAGTGTCTTTATCCGCTTCGGCCTAATATCTACAGGCCAAGTGGAAGACAGCTTAGGAAACCTGAGGGAGATGAGGTAGGACGGAAGCAAATAGGCGAGCATCAGTCTATGAGACGAGGAAAGTATATCGGCTTCCGAGCCACCTACACGGTTGCTTTATACCAAACGGCACATGGCATTCCAAGGCGGCCTATTCGCCTACGGTGGGTTGCGGCTGAGCCTCTCGCCATGAAAGCAGTTTAGCTGGATCGTTGTTCCCATTAGTTCCAACGAACTACTATAGTTAGATGCGCTAAACACGCCATGTCACCATATGCTGTGCTGGACGGTACTGACTCCAGCCGTGCCGTGTCAGTGCACTGCGCTGCGGGACAATTCCGGTCGACGGATTACACCTGAGTCCTGAGTTACTGCAGCGTCGCTACGTTGTTGTATGGCCGCTTGGCATGCGAGGGTCCGCCCGCCTCTGCTGTGTATGAAGAGCTAACACGCAAACACATGGCACTAGTGCGGTCGCGTGGTTTGAGGCATTGTATGAGAGAGGTTGTTCTGATAGGTAGTTCGCCCACCCCGAACCCGGTCTGGATCGTGATACAATGGTATGATACATGGTATCACGGTGAGAGGTTGGCAGGTTGGCGGATTGGCGGGTTGCGGGTGGAAGATGGAAGCGATAAGCCTAAAACGACCGTTAGCGTCTTTATCAGTCGCCGTTTTCATGGGCCCACAATAAGCCCGCTAAGCCCACCAGCACAGCATCAGCGGAAGCCTCTACATACCTCTTAGGTAGGTACTTTAGAGCCATCATGGTTCTCAATTTCAACCGGCAACTGATCCATATCTCGTGTAATATCTGCATTGATACGCCACGCATTAATAGTTTTCAGCTACTAGTTCTCCTCAGCGTTTGTGTCTCCTTGCGAGTCCTATTCGCCACCATCTAAAGAAATAAAGAAAATGTTTACACTTCCAGAAGCAAAGCGGTATGAGATCACACCACCTTTCTCGCCCTCGAAAGGCCGTCTGACGTGAGGTTTAGAGTCCGCCGGAAAGACTTGGATGATTCAGCCTCCGCCTCGACCTCATCTGGGGAAGAAGAAGTGGGGTACGACTCGGAGGCTGAGCTGGCACTGCGCGCAAAGCTAAACGCACAGCTATCGGGCTTGCTGGATTTCAGCTTCAGAGTAGAGCCCAAGACTCAACAACAGCAAGTGGGCGGGCCGAAAGATCAATTGCAATGCCAGGAACCTGACTCGGCGAGCGATGTGCAACAAGAGGACGAAAATCCGGAGGAAGAAGCCTTCGCCTTCCGCCTGTTTCGCGACGAAGCACTCACGCATACCGTCGTGCTGACGAACGACGAGGACATCGCAGCTTGGGTGATGGCGGTTTCGTGGTCCCATCACGTCCGCTCTCGTACTACATCGCATCCCTGCCCTCTCCGGGGAAGGTCGCGGAATACCGCAGCGTTGCTGTGAGCGCCGAGTACGTGTTGGCGGACGCGAAGAGGCGGCGCTGGGGGCTGGAGAAACCATGGCGGGTGATCCACATCAACCCAAATTCAAACTCTGCCCTCCCTAGGACGATGCCCGGATCTTCAAAGGAGGCGGGTTCCGCCGAAGAGAAGAAGACCAAGAGAACGCGCCCGGGCAAGAAGCACCGCATCAAATTGCGCGTGCGGGAGAAAGCGGCGCGGGAACACGAAGAGACTACGAAGAAGCTGGTCCTAGACAAAGAGCAGCATCTCCAGGAGAAAAAGAAGCGTCTTAATCGGGAGCGTAAGCTCAAACGAAGACAGAAAGAACGTGAGAAAAAGGCCGAGGCACAGAAGACGGATCCCGATGGTAGTGGGGTCGATGATAATAACATTAAGAAGGATGCTGACAGTAGTATGGCCGTGCCTAGTAACGAATAGTAGTAATACTACTATCTAAAGGACTCAGGTAGCACCTACGAAGGCCAACTCTAACATATGTGATTCAGTCGCATTGTTAACAACACATGGGTCCAAGTGAAATGGGTAGTATGATCATAGATTTCATATTTGCGGGCTACTTCTAGAGTGCGCATTTTGATACGTCTCCTCTCGCCTATTGCGAGTTCTCATTCCTCGTTGCCAGGTAGATGAATCTAATCCGATTCTCATTGCTTGTTTCTCATGATACATTTTGACAATCCAGCATACACGCAGGGCACATATTCGCACCATTTTACCGACATGCTGTGCCCTGCAAAAACAACGACGGGGACGGAAACAAAGTGTGGCTCCGCTCTCTGATTGACGCCTAAACATGCTAAAGCTGACCTCTTCAAACGCCTCGGGTATGAAAACGACAGTAGAAAAGGGTAGCAAAAAATAAGATTGACAAAGGTAATAAATAACAATTGTGGTAGTCGTCTGTAAGGAGACAGACTGTGCAATTGGGGCTATTGGTAGGGTAATGACGTGGCTATAGCCTTGACATCATCCGGCACAATATCCAGGCCTCCAGTTCATAGGTGTATGAACAAATGAAAATAAATGGTGGGTATAAACGGAATTCATTTGAATCAATAGGCGATGATAGAAGTAGCCATACTGTTCTGCGACGCAAAGCTGACACCTAGAAATTCAGCATTTATATCCACTCCGCCCCGTCTGCACCTCCGACAGTAGAATTCCCATGAAGGTGAGAAGCTAGAGCCCTCACTTCTAGGCCCTCGACAGGCGTGGTATTTGTTCTTGGCGGTACATTAAAGCCAACTCCTTTAGGACTCGGAACTTTTCCCTTTGTGGGGCTGTTCGGGCTGTATACTGTGGGATTGAGGATGGGAGCTCTCTCAGCCTCAATTCGAGAGTCCACTGGCACTGGTGGTAATGTCTTCATTGTAGTTTCCACATAGCTCGTTCCTAAAGGACGATGTGAGATTGGCGACGAGACCATGTTCCCTGTGGTAATGAGAGGACTTGGTCTGTTTGGGATCTCGACTTTCAGATTATTAGGACAGCCTAAATCATGCGTCCGTTCAACTCCTCCAATAGTACTAACGGTTATTGGCCGTACGTCCTCTACATTCGAAAGACGCAAGCCTATTTGTACTGTCGCAGATGAGGCCATAGATGAGTCCCGTCGATGACGGGAACCTTGTGGTCGAACCAACGGAGGCGGCAGAAGCACGTTGCAGCAGTCATCAGATAGCATCTCGCGTGCGTTTGGGGAGTAAGTTGTGGAAGGTAGTAGGATTTTTGATGCTCTATTCCCCGTGACTTGGTTTGGGAAGAGTCCATATGATGATGACGGCTTGTGAACCAGCGTCGTCGACGAGGATATTTGGGTACCATTTGGGCTCCTTGGAGGAACCGAAGATTGCCTGAAGACGGTGCTTAGCCCTAACGAATTCGAGTCATCTGCGCTACGCAACGTAGTGTTGTCGCGTGGTTCTATTTGGTTCATATATTCTGGTATTAGTTGTTTCTCCTGGGGCTGTGCTTCGCGGAGCCACTGAGAAACTGTTACCGGTTTCACGATATGGCTGTTGAAATCTGTATCGCTGGGCGTCGGCAGTCGAATTTGGTACTTTATCCGCTGGGTTTCATATGCGTCAAGCTTGTTCTTCGGAGCAATAGAAGAGAGGGTGCTAGATCGAAGGAATAGGTAGAGTCCGCCAGTCATGAGTCCAGTCACATTAGCCACGACTGTCGAGACCATAGATAGCGTTAACCCAGTGTCGCCGCCGTTTTCGAATGGGTTGCCAAAAGATAAGTAACCAAAGAATGGGATCATTAACGTCTAGCTATGTGTTAGTAAATTGCTATAGCTTTCTTATTGGTAGTAGACACTTACATTCGGGATGATCGCGAGAGCGATATAGTAGATCATCCGGGAAGCGCTGACTCGCTCCTCATCTTCTATCATCGAATTTCTTGTGAGCTTGATATATAAAATTACAGCGCATGCCGCCAAGATGACAGCTATGGCTATCAGAAGTCCAAAGCCCCCTTCGGCCCATTTTGCCACGAACCAAAAGAGGGAGGCGAAACAAAAGTTGGGCGCACGAATGAAGAATGTGACTAGGCCGGTTGCAAGCAGTGCAATTTTAACGATTGTCAAGCAGATTGCTACAGTCCACTTGCTCCTCGGAGGGAAAGGGTTCGATTTGAGGGCTCGTAATGTAATTTCGACGGTAAAAACTAGCTGAATGTACGGCACGATGAAGATTGCTGTTGAGGAGTTAATTACCTGCGGATAGTGAAGAAAACCACGCGGATTATGACATACCAGGCCACATGAACTGTGAAATCAAAGCACACCCAGGTTGGAACAGACTTTCCAAGCCCTGGGCTTGCGAAACAACAAAAATGATCCCCTGACCGACAATCCCGAGGGAAAGAATGAATGGATACACGTCAGGCCCCCGAACGCATGTAAATATATTGACACTAAATCAAGCTTTAGCTTTTACTTTAGATTCCTTCTCGGGATGACACATACCGTTCTTGTCGCCTTAATGGTGATCTTTTCACACTTAGATAGTTGTTGTAAAGAATGCCTGCTGCGGTTGCAGCTGCGGAGACGATATTGAAGGCGGCGAGAATGATTGTGGATTGGCGTGACGATTTGGCAGCAAGGAACTTCAGTTCGTTGATAACACCAAATGTCGAGCTGCCATTGTACGCTGCCTGCGAGAAGCTACCCGAATGGTCTGACCAGCTCGAGTTTCCTGACCACTGGTCGCCAGACTGGCCGAGCGAATTCAAGTCCCCCGTCGAAGAAAACATACTGAGGCCCGATTGTAAAGAGGACTAGACGGCGGCGTCAAGCCTGGAGGGTTTAGCCGTGATGATCAAGTCATCTACGCGGTAGATATCTCAGGATCGCTCGCAATGGGTAGGTAGTGAGGTCGCCTGGAGAAAACAGGTAAAGAGGTATAATGAATGACTACAAGTTGAAAGTGAACAAGACCGCTGGCATATCAGGAGCCTGCCCATGAACCAGACAAACAATACCTGAACCAGCAGATGGAGAAGAGAAATTAGGTGGAAAGAAACGACGAGTGGCAATCCCGGCCACACGCAACACCTTCAAACGGACAATGGGAAAGAAACTTGCACCCAGCGATAAAGCCACCCAAATGAGAAGGCAAGATCAAGAAGAACGCATGAATGACAGCTATGATAGAGATGGCACCCTGGAAAAGTTTCTCTAGGGGACTAGCGGAAGTCGACCCGCGCGGACGAGCGAGTGTCCGGGCTGGGCACAGGCAGAGACTATACTAATACAGGCATTTTTAGAGACCATAGCTACGGCACAGGATGGGGGGCGTGGTGGTGCTTGGACCGGTATCACTCCTTTCGAGTCCTCGGTGCTGGGATACGACGGTCTGAGGGTTGGCAGAACTTGCCTCGTGAGGGTTCACGGCTCCCCGCCCAGAGTCAGAGCCACAGTGGAGGGAGGCCGTGACTGGCTGAAGCTACCCCTACGTCGGGAGGCATAGGTGGCGATGGAGATGAAGCAAAGCTGGAACAACTCCAGGTTTCGTCACACCAAGGAGCCCTCACGATAAGGCCAGGACCTCTGCACTAACATCTGCAGACACTTCGCTTAGTCCGAGAAGAGCTTAGCTTCAGGGCGCCAGAGGCTGGTTAAGGTGGGGATCAAACAGCCCGAAGTTGGATACTAAACAGACCCCTGCTCCAACAACCCCGGCTCCACAGCCACGCACTCGACCGCAAAGTCGATTGCGATATTAAGATCGTAAGCTACCGTAGGTATTTGTCGAAGAAGACAAAAGAAGGGGCCTCAGGTGTGCTGCTTAGTAGGTATCTCGCAACAACGCTTATCTCGTATGCTTGTGGGATGGAGGATACAACCAGAATACTCAAATACACTATCTAACTATCCTACCTACATCGTTCTGTCTGCGTACCTGTATGTAAGTCAAAAACACCCGGATATTTACCCACGTGGAGACGGGATGACTAGATAAACATCTTTCAAGACATTTCTCAGAATGGTCTAGAATCATACATAGGCGACTGATTTCGGCCTAACGACTCTTCGTTATTTGCGTTTTCTCGTATTACATTCACTTCATCAGCAAGTGCGTTATACTAATGGGAAACATATACCAGAGATAAGCCTTTCCACCTAAACCTGAGCCAGGAGGATGTACAATGTCTAAACTGGTAGTTGTGGTAGAAACGCAAAGTTACCAAAGGACTAAACAAGTCATAACTTTGTGCGAATATGCTCACACTTAGTTGTAGTATAGATGATACTATTAGAATGAGCCCATACCTCTGTAACTAGTGTTTCCGAATAATTTGACGATGAGGTGGTTAGGTTAGGAAACATCTGGTGTACTTTTCACCTGTCTAGGGCAGTGACTCAAATGCCCGGGGCATGGTTTGTATCATGACCCTAGCGTGCAAGGAGACAAGAGCATTCTTCCCTAAAAGTCACGAACTTGTAAGTAGAGTTTTTATATCTTACATTTTAGAATACTAAGCAGGACCAGAAGGAAATCTCTATCAATATATTTCTTCTGGGATAAATATGTAACCGACGGCCAGTCGTTTCCTAGGCAGGGACTAGATCTATTCACCGTTCATCTTTGGATGTAGCTCCTTTTTAGGTGGTTCTTGGCGTCTATTTACTATCTTCGAAGGACCAGACGTTGAGGTGACCCGAGAATCTCGTTACACTTTCTAACTTGCGAGGAATACGTAATAAACTTGGATGTGGTAGCACAGAATACGACTATAGGTGGTCCTCAAGCTGCGTCACTTTATCATGATCCTTATCATGACGGAATATTCCGGTATTCACTGCCCAGTATCCCAGGCTAACTAGGCACACAGCCAAGATGACATGACCTAGCCGTTCTGGTATCGAAGTCAAAAGGAACCAAGTCGATCCGAAATGAACAGGTTCGGGACATGCAGAACCATGGATTGACCAAAGGAGGCACTAGGGTTAGGCACATTGACTGGGAAGAGATATCCACAATACGAAACATGTCCCCACTCTGATAGAGGTGGGAATTGTGGTCTTGGGGAGGCTATAAGGTAGGTAATTGGCCTCATCAAGACGAGAAGGTAGCATCCTCCTAGGTAGCCAAATACGATGAGGCTTACATGGCCGAGTGATAAATGGCGACTCAATATCCCTAGGATGGAAGTGCTGTGGTTCGGGCCGGAACAAGCCATGAATAGGACAAAATACCGAGGTAGTTAATCAGCTTTATACGTCATCCAGTTGGTATGTCGCATTATAGCCGCAATATCAAGCAGGTTCTCCCTACCTACCTGGTATCTTTCAAGAAGCCCGGTTCCACCCCCAACCCAATTCAGTAAACTGTTGCTCAAGTCTTTGCTCTTTCCAAACATTTACCAAAAAACTTACCAAAGAAGCAACGGTCAATAATTAGTTTATCTATAATAAATTAATCGTTGACCAAGCTTTACACGTTGAGAATTTAGGTATACAACCTTGGAAAGGCTTGAGTAGGTAATAGTTTAGGTAGGTACAGTACCTAATTGAGCAAGCAAATTTTGGTGGGAGGACCCCGCCTCTAATCTGAATCCTGCTTAAATGCATATCCATTCTACATACATAACAGTGGAAACTTCCAGCTGTTCAATTATCCAACGCACTGTACCTAATCGGCATCTGCCTTACCTTACTAGCTTGGGTTGTACCTCTCCAGACTTGGTCACCACTTCAATTTCTGATCCGACCAAATGCCCTCCCCGGCCGACTCTTAACGACTACACCATCGATCTGTTGCCCGTCATCCCGCAGACGCCATCAATAATTATTGATACCTCTAATCTACTTATTTCAAGTTTCGTGCTTCTGAGGCCTAAGGTCAATTTCGCATCATTAAGGCTCGCTGGGTCAAGATTCCTTTCTCAGCCATGGCCTTTGTTGTCCACTCTGATTACCCCCAACCTCCGCTCAGTTTCCGGCCCCGTGCGACTTCGTAACGAGAATGAGGGCGCCTCGAGAGAAAGACGACTCCCAGTTCCAGGTTGCATTAATGTCGCGCCGACCGATAGGACTCGCGCGTGCATAAATGATAATAGGTCACCCGACTTCCAGCAGTTCCTAGATTATCATCCCGTCCGCCCATCAATGCGAGTCGAATCGACGACGCCGTGTGCGTCTCTCGGCGACTATTCGTATATAGCCTCATTATCTGGGACATCAAATCAGGATCTTGTTTTCCTTTGGGCGCGCTGAAGAAGTACGCTACTGACCATTCTGTCAACCTTTGTCTGTTGGGTTTGTCGATGTCCGACGCTTCCAGTAATCCACCATTTTTTAAGGCATTAGCTCGTCTCCCAGCGACGGGCCTTGCGGACTACGGTTGCGGCAGACTCCTATATACTCGATTTCGTCTTGCCTAGTGCCATAAATTTGTCGTTTTGGGCGATATTCGTTCTTGGTACCTCCAACGCTTCAAATACTGATAAGATATGGTGCGAATGTCTGACGAGAGTATGTGGTTGAGTTGGCCTTTCCACTGTCTCCTATCCTACTTGCATGTTATAGGTGCTAGGCGACAGATTAATTTGAAGGACAAGCACTGTCTGCAGCTGGAGTTAGGCGACACATCTATTCCTAATTTCGGTATCTACGGCGGGGCCAGTTCTCGGATTTCATCTGCAGTGTTGCAGCATCTCCAGCCTACCCGCCGGCGCCGCTGCCCCCAACCAGCCCCTACCAGCAACTGGTCTTGGAAGTAGCTAATATATACACACACATAGGCATTGCATGGACAGCTACTCTATTCGCCTGTGGTGGGTAGTGAAGGTGCTTACAGTCATGGGAGCCCCTCAAGGTAAAGGGTCTCCGATCAGTCCCGCCTATTAGTGTAGGACGTTATTAAGCACGGATGGGACATTGGAATATCTTAAATGGACATTGCACTAGGAGAGTCCGGGTATATGATAATCACGAGTTGATATGGGAGGAAGGGGGGGTTCGGCGAGGTCTGGGTGGAGATGGTTCGTAGATAGTGATACTCGTGGTGCTCTGCACTACCTACTGTCGACTGCACCCCGACTTACCTGGGTCAGAACCACCTCTAGGCGGTAAGCGTCATCGACAAGATGGAGTCGAGAACGCCTGACACCGGTTGTGGACTTGCTTGCTTCCTGTCTGTCTGTCTGTCTGTCTGTTCGGTCCACTCTTAGGCCACAGGCAGTACGACAGGATGACAAGTATAAAAAAGATGTTCTCGGGAGACGAGGCGTCGGGTGGCCTCGGCGCTGGTATCACTTCCGGCCGCCGACCAACCATCATCGTCTCTATTTATCTTGCAGCTATCTAGACAGACGAGGCACGTTTCGCAAAGGGTAGAGAGCTTGGGGTTATTGAATTTCGGGACTGGACACCTGTGCATCGGGTCAGGTCAGGTCAGGTCAGGTCAGTCCCTAATTCTAGAGGCAGCGCAGGGACAATGGTACAAGCTGGCCGGCGCTGCGCCGCACTGACTTGCACCGAACTGGGCTCCCCCCCTCCCCCCCCNGGAACCACCGACCCAAGCCTGGACCAGAGGTACCTAAAGCCTACAGGCTACAGCAAGTAATTGCAAGCGGGTGGGCAGAGGCCAGTTTCGCGCGACCCAGATGTTTTTCCGTTTTAGACCGGAGCGCCGCCAACACCTCTCTAAAATCCACAGTACTGTAGTGTACTGCTGCTCCAACTGTATGGATGGCTGATTGACTAGGTACTGGGCGTTTCCTGTCAGCAACCTCGCCGACGTGGGACTAACCTAGGACCCCCCCAGTACCTCCCAGTCTGTCCCGCGGGCGTACAGTCTGAACGTGCACCTCTGATCTCCATAACCGTACCTACACACCAGGTATTACCTATTACCTATTACCAGACCACGCAACGACATACTTACCACATTAGCGTGCAGCCCTGTCGACTCCGGACCTTCGACCACTTTACCCTCCACATACCGACAAATCTTTTGTCTGTACCAACACAGCCACGCATACAGACGCGCCGTCGTTTTTCCTATTCCGGTGTCGTGTTTTTCTTGTGCCTCCCGTGTCGACACTGTTGGCATAGCGAAAGCGATCCAGCAGTGACATTTGTGATTTGACAGACGTTGATGGTTGTCTGCATGAGGCTGCCACCCACTCTGAGAGGTGGCCCAATCCATGTCTCGGGCGACATAATTTTACCGTGTCGTTCGCTGTGCCTGCACCTCACCTACGGCCAAAATGAGCGATGTCGACGTAGCTCCCGCAAGGCGTCCTGGTCCTGGTGCTGCTGATGCTGGCGTCGATACTATTTCTCCTCCTCCTTTTATGGATACAGCCCGCCATTCCCGGACAAAGGCGCCTTCTCGAGATATGGCCATGAAACGCGACCGAAGCAGAGATAGCCGTGATGGCTCTCGAGGCCGAGGGAGACCCGAGCCAACCCATCGAGGCTCTGGTCCTGGTGCACACAGCCGGCTAAGGTCTCCGTCGCCCGGTTTTCGCTTATCTCAAGGTTACCGTAGCAGGGAGAAAAAGTACCATGGGGGCGAAGCATACCGCGACGATGATGAACGTCGAGGAGATGAGAGGCGCCGCGGCGGATCGTCTGACCATCGTGAACTTTATCTCGACGACCCGCGCCGAGGAAAAAACTCGTCTACTCGTGATTTTGACCCCGATTTGGGCAAGCGACACGATGGATCATCACCACCAATGCACCATTCTAGGCCCAACAACTACTCGGAACATCCCCGAGATCGGTCATTCTCTCCGTCCTCTAGAAAACGACACAGAAGCCGAAGTCCATTGCCGTTTCCGCCTTCTCGGTCCAAACGATCCAAGCGTGAACGCGAACGCGACCGCCGTCGTCGTGTAGAAAGAGAAGAGCGATTTGAACGAGACCATCTAAAGGGACACGGGCCTTCGAGAACCGATCGCGCACATTCTCCTTCTCGCCGACGTTCTATCTCACCACACTATAATGTCTCCCATCGTCGATATTCCGAACGAGGTGATCATCCAAACGATCATCGTCCCCATCGCCGAAGTCGATCACCAGCTCGGGAGCCCCATTTAGATGACCACCACGGCAAACCGTCTCACCCACGTGTCGATTCTAAAGTCCGAGATTCTAGTCTCTCTCCCCGACCTATCTCCCGCCGTTCCTCGTTCTCACAAACTCAGTCTCCCTCTCGTTCAATCGGACGGCCACCGGCAAGAGGACCCGTAGATGCTGATGCACATTCTCTTCGAGGATCACCTTTCGAGCCAGCAAGAGCAGAATATCCCCCTCGCTCGCCCAAGGACCGAGCTCTCGCCGGCCTCGAAAGAAGGCAAAATACCGCGACGAGCCCAGACTACCTTCGGGCGCGCCACTCGCTTCCGGGGCCAACAGCATTGAAGTGAGCACATTGCGGCGAACCGACCGACGAACTAGTTTTGAAGCATCAAGGCTTTCTATAGCTGTCCGCACAGAACGTTTTGATGACTTCCCACCGGGAGAAACGTCACCACATATAAATCCAAATTCGCCCCATTATGACTCTCCAGGCTCACCTCGAAATCATGCGACAGCGAGATCAAGCAAAGGTGGTGACCCTCACTACCCATCTAGAAGGTATGGCGACGGGTTTCATTTAAAGCAGCGGTGTCAGCTAACTCATAATAGTCACCACCTACCACGTGATCGAAATTTTCCTGATCCCACAGGTGCTGCTGGACGTCAACGGCCCAGCCAATCACCTCCCCGCCCTCCAATAAGGCCTCTGTCCCAGGCTAATTCCCGGGGCCGTGGGTTTTCTCGAGGTGGCTTCCGAGGTGGAATGGCTTCCGTTCATAGTGGCCATTATGATAACATTCCATCTCGACATGGCCAGTGGCCAACAGTGCCCAGTTCCAATAGAGATGCGTTGAGCCCTTCTAATCACACTATACCTGCCCGCGTTGACACACCGAACGCCAAGGATGATGACGGGATGGCAGAAAATGCACCACAGCCACCCCAAGATGACCAGGATGAAGATAAAGTAAAGGATGAAAGGACTGTGGCAGACCAACCATCCTCTCCCCGGCCACCGCCCACAGCACCGACCGGCCCTGCAAGCTCCAAATTCAGCTTTGCGTTCAAGACTTCAACCAAAAATCCAGTCGCGCCGAAGCCAGAAATATCTCAAAAGTTCAGTGCTGCCCCTAGAAAGGAAACACACCCTATAATTGATGATCGAGATCGGGACTTGCCGAAAGACACGCCTAGAGAACCAGCATCTGCGCGAGCCCGCGCGGACTATCATCATAGCAGACAGCCGCCGCCTGAACAACCGAGAACTCGCAAAGTAATGAAGACACGGAGAAAACTGAAGCCAAAGCCTCCACTAGATCCCGAGCTTGCCAAGTCGGCTTCCGTCTACTTCAGAAAACCGGGCAACGAATCAGTGATTGGGTCAGGCACATATGGCAAAGTCTTCAAGGGGAAACACGTCTATACCAAAAATCTCGTTGCATTGAAGAGAATTCGGATGGAGGGCGAAAGAGATGGCTTCCCTGTGACCGCCATGCGAGAGGTCAAGCTTCTTCAATCATTCAGACACCCCAATATTGTCGACTTGCACGAAGTAATGATCGAGAAGAATGAATGTTACATGGTCTTCGAGTACCTCTCGCATGACCTCACAGGATTGCTTAATCATCCATCATACAAGCTTGATGCAGGGCAGAAGAAACATCTAGCTATGCAACTCTTTGAGGGATTAGACTATCTGCACAAACGTGGAGTCCTACACCGCGATATCAAAGCCGCCAACATCCTTGTCAGCAGCGATGGTATTCTGAAGCTTGCTGATTTTGGTCTAGCTCGTTTCTATGCAAAACGACACCAGCTCGATTATACCAACCGTGTTATTACCATATGGTATAGATCCCCTGAACTATTGTTGGGGGAGACACGGTACGGTGCCGCAGTCGACATATGGAGTGCTGCTTGTGTGATGGTGGAAATCTTCACTCGTCATGCCATATTCCCGGGCGACGGCGGTGAAATCAGTCAGCTTGAGAAGATCTACAACATACTGGGCACGCCTAATCGGAAAGAGTGGCCGGGACTCGCGGATACTCCTTGGTTTGAACTTCTACGGCCTGGTTATCGAAAGCCAAACGTATTTGCAGAGAAGTACAGGGAGCGAGTGCCCGCTGCCGCTTTTGACCTCCTAGCCGAAATGTTTCAGTATGATCCAATTAGACGACCCTCGGCTGCCGATGTACTTGAACATCCCTACTTCACAGTAGAACAGCCCCCTCCTCGGCAAGCTGTTGAGTTAGTAACTACCTGTTCCCATGGATGACTAAATGTACTGACCACTTCTTAGGCTAAAGGATATCAAGGGGGACTGGCACGAGTTCGAGTCAAAAGCACTTCGCCGTGAAAAAGAGAAGCAGGAAAAGCAGCAAAGAGAAGCACGACGTGCAGCAGCAGCAGCGAAGGAAGGTGGACATGATAAAGAGAGGAAGCGACCCCCGTCCGCCCCTAGTAGCCAGCCGGAATCTAAACGGCCACATCTCGAGGGCCAAGCGTCCAGCCTAAACCAGGAATCCAACTCAGCAACGTTGCCACAATTGGACAATTCAGCCACGGAGGCTGCAGCAGAGTAGGCTACAATTATGCTCTGTTTCAGGACAGCGGTTCAAAGGAGGCGTTAGAAGTACGTCGACACTTTGGGTCCTGTCGGATTGCTGTAATACCAAATAACTGCAGCTACTAGCAGCATTTAGCGTGTAAATTAAAACCGATGTTCTCGCTTGTCACAAAGTGCCAACCCAAGAAATTATCAACATTGTGAATATCTCTCTTCATCAACGCGGAGACCAATTACCTGGTGCTCCTACGAGTCCAATGGCTGGGAAAGACATACTAAACTAAAGATACAAGAAATCAGACGTGAACTGTGCCACACTTACATGCCCACACGCCTACCTACCTAGGTAGGTAGGTATATCAATGAGTTTTGCTCATTGAGACGTAATGCAGTGGTAAGCCTAGTCCATATCATAGCGTTGTTGTCTTCTTCTGTCCATGACTCTGAAGTGTATTTTTTCATATATCGATCTCGCATTGTATATACGTAGAGGTATTATAAATAAAGATAAACAACTCATATGGTCTTAGGAGAAATAGCATACCGCGGTCAAGACCCCTCAAAACGTAGATGTTGGTAAATAACGGCCCAGCTCCTTACAGTAATATATCAATCAAAATATCCAACACCCGGATCTACTCTTTCTGATACCTATAGGTAGGTAGATATCTATATATCTCCTCACTTCGGCCACGCCCTTCCCATCCCGCCCGCGTCGCCTTTAGCGTACGCGCCCGCGGTATTCGTGCCGAGATAGCGACCCTTGAGGAACCATATGAGGATGCTCCAGAGCTGCAACGAGCCGACCTGGCCGGTCCCGCGATCACGCCCAATGGTGAGTGCCACCTGCGTCTTGTCGGCGTCGAAGACGTACGGCTTGACCGACCCGCCCTCGAAGTACGAGTTCAACTGCGTCATCAGATGCCGCGTCTGCGTGTCCGTGTTGGCCGCCTGCGCCGGCTGCAGGTTGCCGGCATCGCCCACCACGAAGACGTTCTTGTGTCCGGCCACCCGCAGGTCCGCGCCCTGCCTCAAGCACCCCGTCACCGCGTCGCGCAGCGCCTCGGGCGCAAACCCCGTGTTGGGCACCACGCCAAAAGTGGGAACCACGAGATCCGCCGTCAGCGTCTGCGTCGTGCCGTCGGCGCGCGTGAGCGTGAGCGTCTTCTTCGCACTCCCTACTTCCTCCTCCGACGTCTTCGTCGTCACCCTTGCCCCGCCGATGTACTTGACGCCGAGCTTCTTGAGCTCGTTCCGCGCCGTCTCGCGCACGCTCTTCTTCATCCTCTCCTCCAGCGGCAGCTCGCTGGCGCCGACTAGGGTGATTTCCTTGAGGCCGGATTTCCCGTACGCGGACCCTAGCTCCCCAGCGAACTCGACACCGGTCAGCCCTGCGCCCGCGACTACGATGGATCGCGCGTCGCGGATCTCAGCACGCAGTTTCGTGAGGCTGGCGCGTGTCTGCGCCGACGTCCCGACTTCTTTCCACGGCATGTCGTCGCGGTACCGTGACCCCGTGGCCACGATCAGCGCTGTTTACACACTGGAGTTAGTAATTACCGAGAAGGGTAAGATTTCAGCTCATGTTTCGGGAGCATGCAGGAGAAATGAGGCCCAAAACCTGCCAAAAGGGGGAAATAATGACTCCAGGGGACTAACTGTGGTACTCAATGTTGCGGAGCTCGCCGTCTGTGCGGACGCCAACGGTGTTTTGCTCCGGGTCTAGTGTCTCCGCGGCGCCGATCACGAGCTCGAATTTCTCGGAGGAGTATGAGGTGAACTGCTCCGCGAGCGGGTACATGTACTTGTCCTCGGCCATCTGGTCCGGCAGTGCGAACCGCACGGACGCGATCTTCCAGTAGAAGGTGTCGTGTGGGGAGACGAGGACGACGCGCAGATCTGGGTGTTGTGTCGATGTCTTCCGTAGTAGGTAGTGGGCGATGGGCACTGTGATTTTCGGTGTTAGTTATCTTACTGATAATAGGCTTGGCCTATATATAAAACTAGTTTTAACTGGTTGTTATACTATAAAGCGCCTTGGGTGAGTGAATGACTACTCTGAAGGTTACTTACGGCCAGCCATCCCGGCGCCTAACACGACTACCGTCTTAGTCATGATGATGGTGCTGAGACGAGAAGTAGTTGGTAGAACGGGCCGTTAGTTACTTCGAGTATTGGATATAGGTGTGTCGCTTAGGCCGGAGATTCTCTCTCTCTGCTCCCAGCTGTAGAGTCGTACAGTAGATATTATATGAACGTTGAATGGGGAGCTATTATCATAATGGGAGAATTCAACGACCAAGGTCCGTGGAATGCTTATATATCCATCTCCCTGTGCACCCTCCAGTGCCGATACCTGCTAACTAATCATCCTAGGTAGTGTTATAGGTTACATGAAATAAAATTAGGCACACTAGGGAAAAGCACCCATGTACTATCTAAACAAAGTGCTCGGGCGGGAGTCGGACTCGGTACCGTGTCGGATTGGTGAAAGGTCGGAGCCGAAACCGTCCGGCAGACAAAGAAGATACAGTAAAAGTACAACGTATGTCGAGTCTAATTCTTACCTACTCGATACTACAATTAATATAGTAACCAAGTGATTTTATTCGTTTACACTCTATAACGCATATCTATAGCACAAACCAAACGCGAAACCACCCGGTTGCAAACTTACAGAAAGCATCTCGACATATCTTTCCTGAACGGGCATTTACAGTCCCCCATGGTAGGCAGTTATGATTCCTAAACTACCTAATCTTAGTTTGGTACCTCTCTAGATAGACTGGATAGATAGCCATCTAGGTAATTAGCAGAGGGTCGCGCACAGGACGGGTTACGGAGCTACTCAAGACCCCGATAAAGTGCAGCGGAGCGGTCCAAAAAACCCCTATACAATGACTAATCACGTTTTGAGACCCTGCTTCTAACCTGCATGGTAGTATAAAGCCGTTTTTATGAAGATTATCAAGCTGAAGTCTAGAAGAGAATAGCTGGAGATGAAGGATGTGCAAAATAATCCTGGCTGACCTGTTGTCCAATTAGCAGCCTTGACGCGGGCTCCGCTTGCCGTAAAGGGAAAACGACTGACGTAACACCCGCGCGGTCCACTTTGAGCGTTTGTCATGATAACTGATAACCTCGTTCCTCTTGAAGACCCTACCTCAAGCCCATCATCTCGCAATTATAGACAACGTAGACGAAATCATCTTTTTGTAATGCAGTCAATTCTATATTCGTCGACATAGTCTCATATAGATAAGTTCCTCCTGGCATGAAAAGATCTAGTAACCATATATAGTCCCCCCCCTCCCTCCCTTTTTCCCATTTATTCCCTCATAACATGATCGTGACCTCGTAAATCGGGGTATAATTATAAGAGGTAGTAGGTTAGAAAGTAGAAGAAAAATGCGTATCCGACGTTTGTGTATATAAAGAATGTGTGGGAGCATTCCTCTTATAAACATTTCCCCCGGCCGCATGAATGCTGATGTTTGAAGTGAATGAATCAAGAAAAATGCCAACCCCACTAACGCCGATGAACCCATCCTCGGCCCATAATCAGCCCATCCCGTACTATCCTTATCCCCGAGACGCTGTGCGTCTCCCGAGGCTAAAAACCCGCAACGCTCATAAGAGTATGCGAAAGAAGGAAAAACAAGGCAAGGTGGTAAGTAAGAGTACCGGTAACCCTCCACCCGGTCCAAAGGCCTTGGCCGTAGGAAGAGAAACAAGACTTTCGCATCGGCGCCAATTCCTAACCCATACCATCACATTTCTGCTGCCGGCAGATTCTATCGGAACTTCATCAAATGTTAAGCCAAGCTAGCTAGCTAGCGAGCTGTTCAGATGCCGTGTCGAATCCCGGCGTTTAGCCTCCCGCCATCACGATGTCCTCGGGGCCCTCCATAGGCCCCATGCCGAAGTTCCGGTTCGGTCCCTCGATCTGGCTCAGCGCAACGAGTCCGTTATCACACACGTTCAGACCCATTCCAGGGCCGACGGCCGCACCCTCCCCGGGGGGGAATTGCAGCCATTGATCGAAGTCAATATTTGGACCAGAGATTGAATTCCAATCAAACCCATCGGGTTGGCCATCAGTGCCAGCTTCTATGTCCAGACTACTGATGTCTAATGAACGATCCATGGAAGACGATGTCTCAGAGGACGTCCCGCTCGACGCCGGTGACATAATGTCTGTTGATGGCGGCGAGTGGGCGTCATGAACGACACCCGAGGCCCGGGTCGGCGTACTGACGTTCATGTTGGCAAGGCTATTTTTAACTTGGGTATTGCCGTTGGTGATGAAGGTGGATGTCATCGCATTCGATGAAGGCACAAAGGCCTGCGTCACATCCGAGCTTAGTGTGGGATCAGACATCAAGACCGAAGTGTCCTCCGCCGTCGTCGAAAACACCAAAGGCTCCGGCGGTGGCGTGGTGACGCTCTCAATACCATTTGTCAAGCCGTAGCTCCCGGAAGCGGCATACTGAGACACCATGGCGGCTTTCAACCCATCGACGCTAGCGGGCCCACTGGTGTTTCTGTTGTCAAAGGCTGGGGGTTGTCGTGTCTGGTCGACCTGTTGGCCCTTGCGCATCGCGGCGTTCACGAAAGCGACGGCATAGTCGGCCGCAGCGTAAGTGTCACGTAGGCGCTCCATGACACGCATGCATTGTTGGAAACCTTTGTGAGCCGCGGTCTGGACGACTTGCGAGGGGTTTTTCATCTCAATCATGTGGATGATCATAGCTGGCAACACAACAGTGACACCTGTGGTTGGTAGGAATCTGTCCAGGCGCAAGGCGCTTAGTTCTGTCACCATTCGCGTGATCTGCACGGCCGCGTTGCATACACGCATCCGCGATATCTGTTGCTGAACCTGACTCGGGGTCTGCTGTATATTCCTCGGCGATGAGGGGAGGAACAGCGGACGATGCAATGCGGATAACGTTGTGAAGTATACCATATGCAAAAGATTGCGCTGGACAGCAATGACACCACGCCCGCCTTGGACGTCAAGCGGGGACAGCGGACGATACTTGCAGGAATCTGGCAATGTTTCGGCCCATTTCGTGAGTCCGTGATCGCACTTGGCAATGCTCTCCATGTTGTCGAGCTGCTTGTTAGGAAGTAGCATCATGGTACTATTAGTCATATTCTCCGGGTGTGTTTTAGTGCAAATCAATACCGAGTATTGAGCCTTCAACATCTGGCTGATGCAAAGGCTGAGCTTCGCCTTCGCGATGCACATATGGGCCAACTCTTGCTGCATCCCGACATCGCGCAAAAATGTGCATTCCGGGCCCACGACCTGAACGCTATCGGGCAGTGCCTTGATGTCAAAGTCATCTTCTACTAACATAGGCACGTCGAAATCCTCGTCTTTTATACGAGTTGGTCTACGCATACCCAAAGCAATTAAGCGGTCGCGCATGAAGCAGGACCACCATATCCGCTTCCACAATTTCCGTCTCTGGGGCGGCATGTTAGTGTTGGCCGGGTTTCGATGCAAGCCGATTGTGTGGCCTAATGAGATGGCAACACCCATCCAATGCCATGTATCTTTCTGGTCATCCGGCGTTTCGTACCAGTAGGTCATGAGGAGGAGTCCTTGGACGAGCAGTAGGCGATCATTCTCATAGTCAAAATCGTATAGGAGCTGTATGTGTGAGCTTTCAAATACGGTCTGGGGTGAAGGCGAATGGTTCTTACCCTAGCCTTTGAGAAAAACGCCCTGCGAGCTGCTTTCCTAGACGCGTAGCCCGCTTCTTTTAGGATCTTATTGCTTACAAACGCTGTCGCGCAGAACATAACAGCTTGATAGAGGAACAAACTCGTCTGCCCACGAGATCCATCGTGTGCGTCGACGATGGTCAAAAAATCGTGCAGATCTAACAGCGGCATATACGGATGCACATACTCAGCATAAGCGCATAATAGTGCCTTCTGGAGTGAGAAGCTAGGCACCGACAAGGCGCCTTTGGCACGAAGGTAGTCTACATCTTCAGGGGCGATTTTTGATGGCAATGGTCGAAGGAAACCATATTTTTGCGAAAAACATCAGTCTCAGCTAATGGTTTAATGAACTTCGATGTCTTCAAAGCTCCATTACTGACGTCGGTCCCAGCCGTAGTGCCGAGGTTTGGGGTCAAGCTTGGATGACTTTGCCCAGTAAGCGGCTGCGGGAATATGTTGGGATATCTCGAGCCCTGGTTATTAAGAGGTAAAGTGGAAACCAAATTGGGGCGTTGGCCTGGATCGACATGTGAGCACTCTTCATGATTGAGCACCCATAGTTCTTGAAATCCTGGACGCCACAAATTGAACATACGATACGTTCTGTGGGTGACAAGATCTTGGCATGCGAGGGCTGAAGGGGAGCCGTCTCTCCAGACTAGAGATGACCAACTTACATCGAAGATGGGGGTGCATGAACATCGACACCGTCGTGGCTGCCCGCCCCTGACTTGTTTGCGTCGACGGTGAGGGCAGCAGTTTGCGACAAGTCGACGGGATGGCGCGAATGTTGTACGGAAGCCACCGAAGCAATGGCGATGGGATTCGGCATTGTCTTGGCCTTCAGCAGGTGTGCCTCGGCATGCTGGTGATGTGGGGCGCAGGTGTTGGCAATGTGTGAAGCTGTTGAATTGGGGTCGAATAACCCTTTCCTGTAGAGAAAGACAAGGGTCTTAGTAAGTCCCGCGTCTAGCCTTTGTAGTAACCGGGTTTTGAGCTACGCCAGCAGCAGCAGCAGCACGCTGAGGAAAGGGAGGGTGAAGGCTGCTGCTGCTGCTGCTAGTGGATTGGGGATTTGGAGAACGAAAAGGGAAATTCTATGCGTGACGCAATGCGTGTGAGAGGCTCATCTCATACATGAGCCCCATTATCGATAGAGGGAAGAAGATGGTAATGGTAAGATGGCGAAAATGAATTTCTGGATAATAGACTTACTTGCGTCGACGACTCTCCTGTACGATGCATTCTACACCATCCCATCGGCAATTACCACAAGGTGCGCCTTCGACGACATCGCACCTGACTTTCCGGGCTCGGCAGGACACACAGGCCCGAGCAGCCCGTCTTTTGGTGATTTTAACTGCACCATTAGGCTCCGTTGTCGTGGCTGATCGCTTTTTGGGCGATGACGATGCCTTCTCTGCTGAATTTGGCGACATCGCTGATGTTGTGCTTGGTGGTGTCGTAGGTGTCGCAGCGTCTTCAGTGTGTGATTCGGGCGAACGGATCGAGTTCGTCTCTTCCACAGCCATCTTTGCAACCAACTGGTGGGGACGGGAGCGTCCCATGTATTAACGATCTTCCTTCAATAGAGACCAAAGTCTCGGGCCCAAAGCTTGTATCTATGCCAAACTTTCAAGAGTAATTGGAAAATCAGCTCAAGCTGAACAACTCTTGAAGATCCAAGCCGTGTCAAACGTTCAGTGCTTTAAACCGTAGCGAAAGGGGCTTTCTCTGCGACTTCCCGAGGTTCTTGCTATGTATCTTTGCCATCCACACGGCACTTGAAATACAAGAGTCAAGACTCGACGGCATGAGAAAGCCTGAGGTCCCCAGAAAATTTGGCAGCAATTCGAGATGGCTAAAATAGAAGGTTACCTCGCAAGGGCATGCTTGGGGTCTTAGTAGCTAATATATTTCATGACCATTCCAAAGCTCCTCCAACGGCAAGCTCCTCTTGCGGATGTGCTCCATACTTACTAACGTAGTATGCGTATCCAGGCAGCTAGCTAGCAGAGCCCCGTCTAGTGTAAGGAATTAATGACCCACAAGGATACTCGTGTAGTTACTCGTTTTTCACGCCGTTTCCGAGGCCGCTTTCTGTAACTCGTCGTGTATCTCTCATACGAACTAGGGGCGGCAACTCACTCCATAAATGTCGACTCTTGGCGGGCCAACTTTCGACAGGGGTTCCTGTTAAGTAGGAATGATGGAAAACAGACGCTGAAAAGTGTCTGCTTCGTCACATGTCCGCCTCCTTGATGCCAATGCTTAGTTCCCTGCAAGCCCTGTGACAGTGGAGTGTTAACGCTGACAAGTTGTTTCTGCACCTTTTGATGCTGCTCTGACGACGACTCCAACAGAATGGCAGCGAAGGGCGTAGGGGCCGACTGGTGAATTACGATGCCGTTTTCTCCAGATTGACTTTGTGCGAGTATGATTATTCCCACATATAAATCCGGGGGGCGTGTATCCTCACCTCCGTCTCTTTATCGTGCAGCACGGCGGCCCCAGACTTAGTGCCGAGACCGCGAGTTGATCGTGGAGGCTCCAGGTTTGGATTGAATCGCCCATGTCACTGCCAAGGTCCAAAACTCCAGCTGAGACTGTGGAGTGGCCAATGAGATGCCCGGCAAGGCAAACCTATACCTTAGGTGTTATGTGCATTCTGCGAAGAACACTTGCACGAAGGAGGCGTAGCTGGTCGCGATGGCGAGTCAGCTGCATGGGGGGGGGGTGTATGGGGGGTATACTATGTCCCTACTGTACATCTAGGACAGGATAGTAATAGTAAGTAAGTAGAACTCCCTTTGTCCCGAGAACGAAATCACATGTTCGAGACTCTTGTGGCTTGTCAGCAAAATGTGGTGCCTTGCACTTGTCAGGACTTGTCGAAGGTGGGGTGCCAGGAGCAGACAGGAGAAAAATTTAGCGTGGCCATCTGACTTGGCCTTGGCCGCCCTTCGCTCCTGTGTAACGTGTAACATCGTGCTCTCGCGCTGATGTCAACTTCGAAAACACCGAGGCCTATCTCAACTCAACAGTCGGCACTTAGTCGTCTCTTTAAATTACCCCGTACCGAGAACCAGAGATGTCTCGCGTCCTAGGAAACTGGGGCACGTGTGCGTTGCGTAGTACTGTCTATCTATCGCCAACCAACTTGAGTTGCATGAAAAAAATTAATATGGGACCATTCTGTACTGTAGTGTAGTGTACAGTAGACTCCCTACATGAGTCTAGTGTACGAAGCTATCCTGGGTCGGATAGTGGGACGATCGAAATGCGAATCAAGTTAGCCTATCCTATGAAGCGGGATCAAACTCGGATTGCGTCAATCGTCATAAACTAACGCCCTCATCCAGTGTTCCTATTCCAAGGAGTTAATTATGATTAACCCAGAGAAGGTTTTTAGTCATCGAATCTCGGAAAGGCGAGAAATCTGATTGGACATCGGCGGCCCTCCGATGACCCCATCGGCGCATACCCGAGAAAATGCAGAATCGTGGGACCTCCGACAGGATTGCTGCACGTTGATCCGTAGGTCCGTCAACAAGACGATAATATCATTACCATATCTGTACGTACCTACTCAAGCGCATTTGGCGAACCCTGACTGTCCCCGTCCGTGCAGCTGGGTAAACCAACTCTGATGCATAGTTCGTAGGACTTAGAGATCGTCATTGCGCAGTGGCGTGCGCACCTTGAACGAAACTAATTCAGGAACGTCCAAGCACGCCATGGTCTGCCACGCGTGTTGTCGCTTTCCGGTAGATCTGGGGATGGCGAAGCGAGTGAGGGGGAGAGCCTGGGGAAACACATCAATCCACTTGCTTGGCGTCATCTGGTTTTACCTGGCAAAGGCACTCCTACCATCTAGACCACTTGCCAAGTTGCTGACTGTTAGTGTACGTCAGGAGAGCTCGACTGATGGGAGTTCAGGCGGACAGTTATGGCAATGAACTCGCTCTGTTTTGATTGGCTTGCGTCTTAACAACAACTATCCCCACGCATTGATAATAAGAAATGTGTGCATACAATACAGTACATATCCTTGGCAACCCAGACGTGAGGTCGCCGTCCTATACTAACTATCTAGACTAGTGCTTGGACCTAATGTAGATACAATGTGCCCGTCACAATGGGTATCTTACTCGATGGCCGGCAGGGTACTAGGTCTAGATGATTCGGTTCATCGCGATCACTGGCAAACACTACGCTCAACCCTTTGCGCGTACCTCGCCACTACCGAGACAGCACTTCCCCTCGTGAAACCGTGGGGTAGCTTCAACCGTGCGGCAAAGTGGATTCATCCAACTTAGCAGCTTCTGGCGGAAAGCTCTTTTTCCTCTACCTATCTGGCAGCCAAATAGTCGAAATTGCTAAAATCTACTAGCTAAAATCCATAGACAAGATGTGGTACTACACGAATCATGTTGAGAACAAATTTCTATTAGGGAGATATCTCGGTGACCCCGTACACATAAATGGGCCCTTGGACACGTCGAAAGCCCGCCCGTTCAAGCCACCTTAAGGATACATCAGCGAGTTGTAGAATTAATTACATTCGGCGAGGCCTTAGCGCCCCTAGTAATCGTAGAATCCTTTGCCACTCTTCTTTCCAAGCCAACCAGCATCGACCATTTTAACTAGCAAGACGCTTGGACGGTACTTCGAGTCGCCCGTCTCTTGATGCAGAACCCTCATAATAGCGAGGCATGTATCGAGCCCAATAAAGTCGGCTAACTGCAATGGCCCCATTGGGACATTGGTGCCGTTCTTCATGATAGCGTCGATAGAATCCCGATCGCCGACATTAGTCTCCAAGCAGATAACAGCTTCGTTAATGTACGGCATCAGAATCCGATTAGCGAGAAAACCGGGCGAATCGGCCGAGACCGAGGGGACTTTCCCCATGGCCGTGCAAAATGCTACGGCAGTGTCGAGGGTCTCGGCACTCGTCTGTAGTCCGCTAATAATCTCGACACCCTTCTGTATAGGAACTGGGTTCATGAAGTGTGTAGAAACTACACGGGAGCTAGCAGACGTATCCCTGGGGTCTTTTGTCGTTGCCGCAGCTATCTTGGTAATGGAAATAGAGGACGTGTTTGTTGCTAGAATGGTGTGCTTCGGGCAGACTTCGGCAAGTTTGGCGAAGATGTCGAATTTGAGCTGAGGGATCTCAGGCACGGCCTCGATAACAAAGTCAACATCAGAGAGTTTCTCAATCGATGTTACACCCGTTATTTTTGAGCGGGCCTCGTCTGCCTGCTCCTGTGTGATACGTGTTTTGGAGACATCTTTGGCCAGGAGCTGATCTGCAAATCACTGAGCGGGCGATCAAAGTAGAGAGGTTGACTCTCGCGAAGGGGTATATGCTGACCTGCAAATGCTAATCCTTTCTTCAAAGAGCCCTGCGAATTATCTACCAGTGTTACCGGAACACCAGCTTTTCGTGCAGCGACCAGCGCAATGCCCAATCCCTATGTGACGTTATGAGAAGAGGTTTTTTAAGGGAGGTCACATGTCAAGAGCGTACCATTTGTCCAGCACCAATGACGCCCAGCCGCTTCACCTCTGCCACATTTCGAACAGGGCTGGAGCTAAATGTTCTGAATTGAGTTGGAAGCTGGAAAGCTCGTCTTCGCACAAATGCACTGGCCATATTTTCTTATTTTTTCTTAAATCTAACAGTTAATAAGTAACGGTAAAGATGCTTTCATTGTGTTTTGTGTTATCCCTACTTAGAGCGAGTAAGAAAGAACATCATAGCTGCCGCATAGCCTCGGTGATCGGTTAAATGTGGGGTGAGCTACTTACATCAGCTATGAATCGGCGCACGCACGGGCCACATCAAATCAATTTAGCTCATGCCGCGCACCATAGTCAGACGCGTCAGACGCGTCAGGTCTTAGATAGCCATAGCATTTTCACGGATTGTAATTACCAAAAAGCAGTCAGTCAACGGCGAACACCATTTCAATGAGTCTCCCCAATTAAATTGAACCCACGACTCGCCGAAGAGGCATTGGCGCTTAGTTTTCGAGATGGAGACTCAAGAGGGAAACTCAGATATTGTTCATCCCGAAGTTCGCGCACACATCACCAGTCTCATGTCTGCTGTAGGTTGCCCCGCCTTATCCATCTTCTGCCCATCATGGCATGTTTCTGGCTGATGCGGGTCGTTGGGTAGCTTGGTGGCTTTAGTGCCGATGGCGATGACGAGGGAAAATATGTGCTCGGAGATTCAGCGATCGAGGTGTTGCGAGACATAAAAAAANTGGATTCGCTTCTACGACGAGAAAACGAACCGTATGGACGTTGCACGATGTCTGGCCGAAGCGAACCTGATCGAGGGAGACCTGCTACACATACTCGCCACATGGCCTGAG